>QLTV01001030.1:3529266-3541838 GCA_003457575.1 Thermophis baileyi
CAGTTTGTTACCTAGGACTTGATTGTCCTCACTCATTGCACAGAAATTAGAATAATCTGATATCATACATTTTTTTTAGAAATGATTTGGAAAATATTTGAACACCCTGTCTTAAAATATTTTATTCATCATGTTAAAATAAAATATTCCACAATGTTTTTTTTTTCTTTTTTCAATTTTTCCAATTTTTTGGAAAAAAACAAAAAAGCCTTCAGGAAAAAACCGGAAAAAACCCAGGTTTTTTTCTGAATTTTTCCGGTTTTTTTCTGGGCCTTCACATCTCTACTCTCAACCCTAGGAAGCAGGCAATGGCAAGCTACTGTACTTCCAAGTATCTTGCCAAGAAAACTGCAAGGACTTGCCCAGGCGGTTGCCAGGAATCAACAGTGACCTGAAAGTGCCAAAAGCAAAACAAAACATCGAAGCAGAGCCGAAGTTTGGTGGAAGTCATTTTTCATAAACTAAAGTCCTAAAGGACAGTTCCACCCAGAATGTTACATTTGTCTAATCTGATAGCATTATGCAAAGGGTCTGTCCTAGACATTTGCAGATGCAAAAGGACCGTGAGGCTTAAACATTTTCAAAAGCTCTAAACCCAATCTTCATCTGTGCAGGAAAGAGGAGAGAGAATGATAAGGATAGAAAACTGTTTTAGATGCTTTGTCCATCAGCATTGCTTAATGTATTAGGATCTTTTATAAGGCTACTGCAACTGCCCCCTGCATATATATGATCACCTAGCTTGACTGGAAAAACACAGCTGTAATAATGATTGCACACATTGAAGTTAAGTGCTTTGTTCACACTCCAGTGCATTGTGAAGCACCTTTTTCAAAAGGTCGGCATAGCTGTACTACTGAACCATTCCCATTTAGTTTTATTCATGGTTTGGTCATTTGCATTACATACAAATAAAGGCTCACAGATGCAGTCTCCATGAAAAACGGTCTTTATTCATATCTCCCATTGCAGTGAAACAGAATTTGAAATAGCTAGAGTCACGATGCTTTGTTTGCTTTAAATAGTTTGATGGATATAAAACAGGATCTATGGACAAAATAATGAAGGAACAGCTAGACTCAGTTACAGTGGTGATGAGGGCACAGTTAGAATTTCTGAAGGACCAGATGAGGGATAGATTGTCATGGGGAAAAAATCTAGATGGTCACTAAGAGTTTATTATCACTGTAATGACAATAAGGCACATAATCAAAAATCCAATCGGTGGAAAGCAATGTTGATGTCACCAGAAGTTTCCACAATGGTCTGGCAGAATTTAGTCTGATAACTTAGCAACTACTTCTGAATTTTGATTTTAAGGAATACTCCACTGGAGCATCTATCATTTCCATAATAATTGCATTGTTTACCATTTGCTCAACAGCCTTGCAGTATCTAAAACAATGAATATTTAAGCCTGGAGCAAAGGAAGAAAATCTCTTCAATTCCCCTTTGTCTGAAAGTGTGGAGCCTAAGAGACGATGTCAATCTTTTTGTTTGGTATGAATTTCTGGGCAGAAGCATGCAAAACCAAGATATTTGTAGTACCTCTGACATGAGTTCCAAAATATTGAGAATGAATAGCTAATTTGTGTTCTAATTTGAAGGGATAAATATGCAACACATTAAATGAAAAATAATGTTTTGCCACGAACTTGGGGGGAAAAAAGGGGGAACAAACCAGGGGTGAAATCCAGCAGGTTCTGACAGGTTCTGGAGAGCCGGTAGCAGAAATTTTGAGTACTTCGGAGAACTGGCAAATACCACCTCTGGCTGGCCCCAGAGTGGGGTGGGAATGGAGATTTTGCAATATCCTTCCCCCAGGATGGGGAGGGAATGGGGATTTTGCAGTATCCTTCCCCTGGAGTGGGGTGGGAATGGAGATTTTGCAGTATCCTTCCCCTGCCACGCCCACCAAGCCACACCATGCCCACCAAGCCACGCCCACAGAACCGGTAGTAAAAAAAAATTGGATTTCAGCACTGGAACAAACTGCAAGTTTGAATAATGGTGAAAATTATGAATTACTGTACTATAATTGAAAAACTTGATCAGTTTTTATCAAAGCTTTTTTTGTAGAAACAATACAGTTGTGTGCTACTAAAACATACCATTTATGTGTTGGTCTCATATTTTCTCTGAAAGAGCTCAGAAGCGTATATACTGTATATGAATACTGCTTGAAACAAGCTCATCCTGCTCAACTACATAACTTAATACTGTGCCTTACAGATTCTTTGGATCTCCGACAAAAATCACATTTAATAAATAGATTATATATGTGGTACTATGCCACCAAATATTATTCTGTAAAAAGTTGTCCATACTACCCTATCTTTGAAATATTGTTTATTTATTTATTTTTTAAAAAAATGATGTGTGGAAAATGGCATATGCTATTATCATTTGCCAATAATACATGAGAAGAGAAATAGTCAAAATTGTTTATTTTTGTCTGTTTAAAAATTGTCTCTTTAATACACAAATAGAAAGAAAAAAAGTTACCGGTAAACTTGCACTTGGCTTATAAACAGCTGATTAAAGGCTTGAAAGCAGACATAGAGAAGACCGTGAGAAAGCTACTGATTCTAAAGAAATAGAAACTTAAGGCAGTCTCTTCATTTTTAAAAAAAATTCTGGAGCAGCTAAGTTCCACTGGAAAAATGTTTAATAATTACACAAGTCTGCTTATAGTAAACCAATGCAAAGAATTAGCCCTGCTAATGCAATCTTTGCCAAAAATAGAACAGCAGTGGGAATCAGGGGTGATATAAGGGACAAAATCACAGAGTATGACACTCCACAATCTCAATCTCTCCCTCTCTCTCCCTGAACATCTGTCCAGCTGTTCCCCTCTTCAGAATTTAGCTAAATATACAAAAGAGTTCAAACTGCTCAGAGTACTAGCTTCATATTCTCTCCAACTTCTGCACGGAACTGGATATTCTGAAGGAGAGCAATACTTTTGCTTAACTGAACTACTAAAGTCCCAGATCATGTCAAGGAGAGGAAATCAGGGAGAAAAAAGAAAAGGGCCAGAGTTATCTTGCCATTTTCTGTTCAGTCTGAAGCTTCTCACTTATTCAACTGAATACTCTAAGGCCATATGTCATATCATATCGTATCGTATCGTATCGTATCGTATCGTATCGTATCATATATCATATATCATATCATATCTCATATCTCATTCCTTAACCTGGGGGGGGGAAACAGCTGTAAAATGTAGGTGTTTCAGCAGCAAATTTCCAGGTCAGGAAGTTTCCTATACAATTTAGACTTCTTTTAGAAAAACTAGTGCTAGAGAGGAAAGAAAAGTGAGAGTTGGAACAATGGAAGAACAGGACTAGAGACGACACAATAATGTTCACAGCATAAAAGGCAATTGCCTAAAGAAGAGAAACTCATACCAAATGTTATTTTTAAGAGGTCTGAAGGACTTCGTAATATTTCACCCAGACTGTTAACAGAATTCACAGGGTTATTTTTTTTAAAAAAATATGGTTTTGGTATGATTTAATTTTTTTAAAAAAAACTGTATAGGTTAGTATAAAATTTAGGCTGAAACAAAGTATTTAAGAAGAGACCATGTGTTATTGATCATTAACATGTTCATGGCTTTGGATCAATACAGTAAGTCTGATTTACTGGCTAATAGGGATGGGACTCCTACCGCTAACAATCATGGGCAATTGGAAACTTGAATAGGATTGCTGAAAGGAAGGAAGTGCCCTACTTACTGAGGGAGATGGGACATGCAGCTCAGTCCCTTTTAAAACTTAGTACTTTGTGTAAGCTGTAATCAAGCGTTTATCTGGAAAGCTCTCTAGGTCAACAGAAGCGTCTCACACATTTTGGATTATGTACTGGGTGTGCAATAAGCAACAATGATACTGATGAGACTGTCAGATTTCTTGATGCTGTTTGTATAATGTATATTACTACAGTTATTAATAGGTATCATATAAGGATGGCATAAAGATGAGGAAATGAGTGAATCTGGTGAAAACTGATAGACATTCACCATGACAATCAAAGAAATAATTCAGGAGCTAGGAATCTGGATGTCCAGAGATTGTGGTTAGCCCGAGGCACAACAGAAGAAAGAGAAAGTGTAAATAAACAAGGAAAAATGGGTAAAGATGTCACAGAATGAGATAAAGGACTCTGTGTCACACAAACAAGGCATGACCCAGAGAACAGGAACTAGATGAAATGGCTATGAAAAGAGGATGAAGAAAAAAGGGGGGGAAAGTTATTTCTTTAGGAAAGCAACTTGAATAAATAAAAAGGAGTCGAAGATTTAACACGGGACATGAATGTTACTTAAGAGTAAGAAGCAAAACTTTCAAGTTTGAAAGAAAGATGTCTAATGAGTCAGGCAGCCTATAAAAATCAAGGAGAGATAAAAGACAAAGCCCTCCAGTTGGAGCTGGAAAGATTACTCATAAGCAAGAGGCAAAGGGAAAAAGTAGACCTGTCTGCAATTTGGGGTCAATGGAGGTGGATCAGAGGACAAGTCCCACTCATAAAGAAAATCGACCCAAAGTACCAGCTGAAGAAAGGACTGAGGCCAAAAGAACAAGGTGTGATCAGCATCTCACTGCTGAGTGAACAAATCGTGACTGGAAGAACTGCTTAGCAGCCCATTTGGATCTGGGTCAGGGCCAGTGAGGAAGAGGTACAAAAGGAAATTAGAAAAGAAGAGAGGTAAGAGGAGGCTATTCCTTGACATTTTTGCAAGACAAATAAGATTGTTGAATTGTGTGAATAACTTTGGAGTTTAAAATGCACTTGGTTTTAAAAAAAGAATCTCCCTGGCTGTTGGATGACACACATACAAAACGTGCATTGTCCAAGAAAGCCTCTTAAGAGTTTTGGGCGGGAGGTGAAGAGAATTTGAAGTTATTCTTGTATATGGAAACATTGGTTGTAGATCAGTATGTTTATTGTTTAATGTAAGTTCAATCCAGACAATAAAGATGTGTGCTCTATTTATAACTTGAAATATCTTGGGTAATTTTGGATATTCTTGGGAGATTCTGCTGGTAGAAAAATTGAGACACATATTCGACTGAAGGGTTTGGATAGGAATTAGAAAAGAATCACCCTATGGCTGATTAGAGTTTTCCCCTTTCCCCTTTCATAGCAGTTTCTCTAAATCACAATCATAAGAACAGCTGGAGCTATATAGAAATATAAAATATTTAATATAGAAATATAACTATAAAATATATTTATAAATATTATATTATAAATATAAAATCTTAGCTCAGGCACTAAGGTCTTAACTATAAAGTATGACTAATTCAATCTAGCTAAAATTCATTGGGATTGCTTTGAAATTGTAGTAGAACAATTTTTTTTCCATTCTCATCTTCAATTAAGAATACAGGACTATTTTGTTCACAACAGTCTATATTTTATATGAAGAATAAGATGGTTCAATATTTGGCCACTTGCAGAGTATGTGTGAAGAAGCAAGCAAGCATTTGGGGAGAAATAATTCTTGGAAAAACAGGTTATCAATATACATGGTTTTTTTGGGTCTCCCAAACTATAATGGGAGACTCCTAACCCAGCATGCATTCTGAGCAGCTGAACAATAGAAAGAAGAAAAGTTACAGATCTAAGCACCATTCCCTATACTAGTAAGGCATGGATAGGATACCATAACATCCGATCTACCGGCAACCTCAAATAAAGATACAAAAAAAAGTGCAAAATAAAGATACAAAGAAACGGCTTAAACTTTTATCACCCACATTGACGCTTGGGCTACAATTGGTACTTAACCAATTAAGCATTTCAGTCAGCTGACACCGCCTGGTAGCATGGACTACCGCCAAGACACAGCAACAGATCTGGAAACTATGCAGACTGTGTCATGTTGGGTTAGAACTACCAGCTAGCCTGCAGAATTCAATATGTGCCTCCAGGACCTTGGACCACCCTTTTCAATAGTATATCATTGCTGTATTTCCCTCGCTTTGCTCAATCATAATTACAGTATTATTTCTGATATACCAGTTCACATTTCTGGGCAGTCATATTCATTAGAAGATCCAGAAAAGATAATTTGCTAGGTAACAAATTTGTTTTTTCCATGTTTTAACAATCCAAAAGAGAAAGAATGTGTTCATATACTGTAAACTTTAGCAGTGTTCTCCTTTGTAAGAGTGGGAGCTCCCTCTTTCATCGCTTGTTTTAAAAAGCAAAGGGGACAATTTGTTGTTCTTCCCCCTTCCTACTTCTGGCTAGATTAAGGTGATATTCTTGTCCTGTTCACCCTCCAAAGTTTCCAGAGTTATGGTTTTTTTTCCTCAAGAGAAGATAGCAAATAGGAATTCAGATCATAAAACTGATGCAGTTGTTGTTCTTCAATAACTGAAAAGAAATTTGATGGCAGTAAGAACCTATATTAATGTTCTATTTAGCAATGTTTAGTACCCTTCTGAGTCTGTACGGAATGGTACACAGGGAGCATCTTAACTCAAGTTTCTAATCGATTTTGTAAAACAGCTTAGAAAGGAACACAAATAATGATGGCAGGAGAGAAGATCATGAGCGCTGATATGATTGGAAAAGAGATGGTGGTTTTGGATCTGAGAAACAAGTAAAGGCAACATACCAGTGGTGAAATCCAATTTTTTTTACTACTGGTTCTGTGGGTGTGGCTTGGTGGGCATGGTGTGGCTTGGTGGGCGTGGCAGGGGAAGGATACTGCAAAATCTCCATTCCCACCCCACTCCAGGGGAAGGATACTGCAAAATCCCCATTCCCTCCCCACTCCAAGGGAAGGATATTGCAAAATCTCCATTCCCACCCCACTCTGCGGCCAGCCAGAGGTGGTATTTGCCGGTTCTCTGAAGTACTCATAATTTCCGCTACCGGTTCTCCGAACTACTCAAAATTTCCGCTACCAGTTCTCCAGAACCTGTCAGAACCTGATGGATTTCACCCCTGCAACATACTGTTGGAAGAAATACCCATCTGTTTCAGTTCCAAGTGGGGAGAAAGACACTGGAAACATGGAGGCTGATTGGAAAGATGGTTTAATGGTGAAGCAGAACCATCAAGCACATGGTCCTGGTGCAGCTGAACACATGGAGTTGAGAGAGAGGGTTATTTATACCCTCTCTTGGGCTTTTAACTTGAGCTTCCTGTTCCTGTACAAGCTATTGACTGCTGTAGGGGTCATAGCTAACCTTGTAGGGCGGTGATGGCGAACCTATGGCACGCGTGCCATATCTGAGGGCATGCGAGGCGTTGCCCTATGTCAGCTCCAGCGTGCATGCGCGCGCTGGCCAGCTGATTTTCAGCCTTCTTTTCGGCCATTTTTGCCTCCTAAAGTTCGGAAATGAACTTCCGGTTGGCCCGTTGGGCCGTTTTTCACCGTCCCCAGGCTTTAGGAGGCTTCCCTGAACCTTGGGGACGGCGAAAAACGGCCCAATGGGCCAACCGGAAGTTCAGAAATGAACTTCCGGTTGGCCCGTTGGGCCGTTTTTTGCCGTCCCTAGGCTTCAGTAGGCTTCACCATCACTGTTGTAGGGTTTCTGAGTCAAGCTTGATTGAAGCTTGCTGGGTGATTCAATGTCCCCAGGTGATTTTGTAATGCAGTGAGCCCTGCTGCTAGATAATCCTATAATGTCCTGGAGTGTCATGTCTTAATCCCATCACCCTGGAGCTGAAGGTCTTTTGTTTTGTAGATAGGCTGGCCCAGGTAAATTAATCTGGGTGCAGTACTCTCTTGATTTTATGAAAACAAAGATAATTCTGAAAACTATTCTCTTTCAGATAAATGTTTATATCTAACAGGCTCAATATAGAAATTTTATTTTATTTTCTGTTCTCTTTCAACATATTTTAAATTAAAATTATTTTAAAATTCCTATAGAGAACCAAATAATTGTACAGGCTTACCCCCCCTCCCCCAAGCCCCTCAAAACCTGCTATTTGCACAAGAAATCATATAGAAAATTGACTTATCTGAGTACATTATCACCTGTCTTGGAGTAGCAGTGGTGGGCAAAAGATGTACTGGAATAACTTGACTTCTTACAATTGCCATAATGGAACAGTCATAGTACAAAAACTTCTGATTGCCTATGAGTTAAATCAGTTTCTGAACTGGATGTATTTTCTTTTATATGGGAACATCCACAATTCTGCCTTGAAATGGCTAAACTTGGTCTTTTGATTGCTTTTGATTGCTTTTTATTCATGCTTGCCAGGATCATTTATTTTCATTTTGAAAGAAAAGTTTCCATATACATTCCTCCAGGATGGAATAAATATAATGGCTTTGGATTAAAATTAATTATTTCATTAAGTTTAATATCATTTAGGTAAATATAGTTATAGGTAAATTTAGGTAAATATAGCATCTGGTAAATATAGTTCACTTTTTTTAAAAAAATCCTGGTGAATACATTGCTAATAAATCTGACCAATTGCTTCTAAGTATTAAAATGTTTTACCCTTCCTCATTTCTTGTCACGTCCTGCAAGATTACTACCAAAATAAAATTGGGTTTAATGGAAAATCTTGATTCCTTTAATTATTCTAAACATGGCAACCATAAGAATATAATTCTTGGCTATCGATATTTGCTTTCCATTCAGGTGCTCCTTCTGTATTAGCTGACTTTAAGAGTCTTCTTTTGAGAAATGCTCTTCTTGCCAATATCCTACTTTCACTATAGCCACTCAGAGTTCATGAACGTTGCATTATCAGGGTTCTTACTTACATGAAGCGCCACAATTCTGTGTGTTTTATTCTATGCACCGTTTCCTTTCCTATGCACTAAGGCCTTCAGCTACAGCAACAGGGAATGGTGTTAATGAGAAAACTGGTTCAGGCAGTATTTCTCGTTCATGAATATGTCACTGGAATCAGGATCATTTGAAACTTTTTTTTTTAATTGCAGCAGAACAATTCAATCAGTCCATGGAATAAAAGAGGCTTGTATTTATTTATAAATGTATTGAATTTATTTATGTAGTTTTTTTAAATGGTACTTGGGTTTAATATAGACATGAGTTTTCAAACATATCCGGGAACTGTCACTTCATTCTTCTAAGGTCTTCGATACAATTTTCCAGAAGATGTGATATTTGGGTCATACGGTCATTTTAGTGCAGAAACCATTTCTATGCTTCATGAAGACTGTCAGTTTTGTGTACGTGCTTGTATAGGCATAAGACAAAGTGAGTGTTATGTGAATTTTTTGTTGAGAAGTAAACTTTGTCTCCAAAAATATTACTGCTACATGAGACAGCTGGCTTATTGCTTAACATGACTACACTGATGTTATTAATATATGGCATAAAAGATTTGAACCAGATATTTGCAATGAATTTCAAATGCAACAGTTTTCTTCTTTAAAAAAAAATCTTTACAGTATAAATGGAAATTCCTTTGGTTTATTTAAAGAGAGTTGTTCAGAAATATTGCTTCTCTGTTATAGAGAAGAGTGAGATATACTCTCAGCGTCTCTTGCAAAATACAAGGAACATCACTTTTCTTTACTCAACTGGGAATTTATCCCTGAAGCCTGGCTTGAGTCTGAGAATTGAGCCTTGCTCTTATATGTCATGAAAAGAGAATTGCTCTTTTCATGATATATTGGGCCAAGTTGACTACATTACATTACATATAGACAGGAGACAATACCCTAGATATTTAAACACTCATCCGGATTTTTAGTAAACAAAAGTTTTCAAACACTTATTCTCAAAATTTAAAAGAAATCAGTCCTACTGGACAATGATACTAAATGCACGCTATCTTAAGCTCTCAGAGAAAAAGATACAATGGTCTTTCTGCACTAATTAGTCTGTTCCCTGTGTTAACTTTCAGGTTCTCAAAATAAAATACAGTCTAGTTTAAAAAAGAAATAGGTTTTCATTTCTGGTTCTCATAATGAATGGATAATAGCAACATTTAGAATAGCAATAGCACTTATATACCGCTTCACAGTGCTTTTCAGCCCTCTCTAAGCAGTTTACAGAGTCAGCATATTGCCCCCAACAATCTGGGTCCTCATTTTACCAACCTCAGACGGATGGAAGGCTGAGTTAACCCTCAGCCGCTCAGAATCAAACTCCTGGAGTGAGCAGTGAGTTAGCCTGCAGTACTGCATTCTAGCTACTGCACCACCACAGCTCTGAATAATATGTTCTTAAAAGAGATATAAGGGACACGGTGGCTCAGTGGCTAAGACGCTGAGCTTGTTGATCAGAAAGGTCGGCAGTTCGGCGGTTCAAATCCCTAGCGCCGCATAACGGAGTGAGCTCCCGTTACTTGCCCCAGCTTCTGCCAACCTAGCAGTTCGAAAGCATGTAAAATGCAAGTAGAAAAATAGGGACCACCTTGGTGGGAAGGTAACAGCGTTCCGTGCGCCTTCGGCATTTAATCATGCCGGCCACATGACCATGGAATTGTCATCAGACAGCGCTGGCTCTTCGGCTTTGAAACGGAGATGAGCACCGCCCCCTAGAGTCGGGAACGACTAGCACGTATGTGCGAGGGGAACCTTTACCTTACCTTTTAAAAGAGATATAATGTTGTTCCATGGGCCAGGCATGTTTTTACTGAAAAGGAATCTAAGCAATGCTCATAGACCCAAGTCATAGTCGAGAAAGCTTAGGGATTTCAGGTATTTAAGGCTTAGCACTTCCTTGGTCCACTGCTTCTGACACTGAGGCTACAAGCAAATGAAAATAACAGAGTAAATTGTCTCAGTCCATTTGCTAACATCAAACTAACTCATAAGAATCTGTGTCCTGCTGAGATTGCCACCTTATGGGTACAGATTCACACATATATTTCCTTACAAGTAGCAAGATCTAAGCCAAGTTGACAAGTGCTCAAATGTTTCTTAATTATTTGAACCCAGCTTAAGTATAATGACCCCCTCATACAAGATGAAAGGGAGCATCTGAACTGAAAAGAATGATGGTGGCAAAGCCATTGCTTCAGTCTTGAGGAAAAGTAACTGTTAGAACTCATATGTGGCTATGAAATGAGAAGTGATGCATTTTAATAGGAAACTTTCCCCAGGAAGCTCAAACAAAGCTTTTTGTGGTTAGAAATATCATCATCATTTGTAAGTTAACATTTAAAAAGTAGGAAATATCTTCTTTAAGAAGGAGACTTAAATATTCCACTCCTTTCTCATTTCACTGACTGTTTCCCAGGCTGTGTTAACATGGATAAAGTCTTGCATAGGAATGATGAATACACTGATCTGTGAATAGCTGAATAGTAGTGAGCACAGGGAAAAAGGACAGTTGTGCCACTAGATCAAAATACCAAAAGGGATGAAAAAAAATTCTAAATTCTGCAGACTACATTGGAAGGCCACCATTTTATTAATAACTTAATTATTGTTCAGAAAAATAACCCCACCGTACTAATTAGATTACATATTCCTAGACAAAATGGCTAGCTTATTGACAGCAGTTAATTTCGCAGAGAAGGGCCTGAAATAAACTGGAACCTACTCTATAGGAATTATTAAATTTTCTTCTGTGAAAGTGGAGAGACCCACTGACAGAGAGTTCAGCCTGGTTTTGCACATGAAAATATATCTATAATGGGATTGCAGCTAAATTAAATTTGTTATGAATATTCCAAGGTCTTTTGCTTCTTATTATGATGTTCAGATAAATTTTATCACTGTGAAATACCTGGCTTCAACAACATACATTATTGTTTAAGTCTGTAGGTACTGACTTCAATTTGTCTCAACAAGGAGCTCTACACAGCAGAATGTGATGTGATTCTGTTGAAAATTGCTTTGAAGAAATACTTTATGTCTACTTGAAACATCCTCATTTCTTTTAACTCTGTCATATGTTAAAAGTTAGAAAAAGCCTACTTTTCAGATTCTGCACATATACAGAAGCTTCCATTGACTTGGCAACTACTGGAGACAATAAGAACGTCTTGTAAAGTTAAATGCATGCTTCACTCAAACGTTTATGGAACAAAAGTTCCATCATAGCTCTACGATAGATCATAGAAAAATAGTGGAGCTTTTTGACAAAACATAGTTATTGAATAATTATAAGCAAAGAGATGGAGCACTGATTATCTACCCAAAATAGATAATCTACCCTCTGTGTATACAAACACAGCACCTGAAAGACAACGCCAGCATCTGGTACTGGTACAGCATCTGTTGATGGTTCATGTGGAATAGAGATGTCCAACCAGGCATAATCATTCCAGGATAGTCCCACACATAATTTTTAAAACATTTGTTGCAAAGCTTAATACTATTGAGAAAATGTTCACTAGACATAACAGCAACATAAAAGATTTCAAGTGTTCCTTACCCCTGGGATGAGGTATTTCATCACAATTTCTTTGCCTTTCTCTTCCAATTTTTCATCTGGAACTACTTCATATTCTGCCTAGAAAAAAGATGCAAAATGATAAATGGTGCTTCGTATTTTGCACATGCATAAATATGAATGTTCATGTATTCATATATTGTATATAGAATAGAATAGAATAGAATAGAATAGAATAGAATAGAATAGAATAGAATAGAATAGAATAGA
>QLTV01001030.1:3542069-3568912 GCA_003457575.1 Thermophis baileyi
TATTCCTTCGTTTCATCAAACTAGACATACCCAATTCCTGCAACCGTTCTTTGTATGTTTTAGCCTCCAGTCCCTTCATCATCTTTGTTGCACTTCTCTGCACTCTATCTAGAGTCTCAACATCCTTTTTACCTTGTGGCGACCAAAACTGAACGCAGTATTCCAAGTGTGGCCTTACCAAGGCATTATAAAATGGTATTAACACTTCACGTGATCTTGATTCTATCCCTCTGTTTATGCAGCCTAGAACTGTGTTGGCTTTTTTGGCAGCTGCTGCACACTGCTGGCTCATATTTAAATGGTTGTCCACTAGGACTCCAAGATCCCTCTCATAGTTACTACTGTTGAGCAAGGTACCACATATACTGTACCTGTGCATTTTGTTTTTCTTGCCTAAATGTAGAATCTTACTTTTTTCACCATTGAATTTCATTTTGTTAAATATAAATATACTTTTTCCATAGTTGTAAATAAAAACCACATAGCACAAACATTGGTCCCCCCCACATACACCCATGATAAAGGAACAGATCTGCATAGCAGTGTAAAACCTTTTACAAACCCCTGTATTTCTTTGCTCCTCATCATGCATAAAGATGTATATGAGGAAGGACCGTAATAACAATAAATATACTTTTCAACTGTTTTGAATTTAAATCCATGGCATCTCTATACAAGAAGGATCAGTTAGCTAGCACTATGAAAATCTCTACCGGATGAGACATGCACTCTCAAAATACTCTTCAGCCTTAAAGGTCAACTGTCTGCTGAAATTTTGGAACTAACTTAGGTGGACAGAAAAAAGCTAGGAACGGAGACCCAAGTGGGACCTCTCAAACTAGGCAGGATCCATATTAAAGGGGAAGCAGTTTACCATATCCTATCTGCATATGTTCATTCATGTGTGTATTTATATGTTAATATTTAAATTAGTTAAAATGATGTAGTTTTGATATTTTCGGTCTAAACATGGTTATAATTTCATGGATGTGTGAAAAGGATTCTCAAAGGTTAGAGTCTCCCAGATAAATGCCAAGCCAATTACTTCTTATTAATGACAGACAATGAACTTTGGCTCTGCAAAAATATACATTCAATAATATATAATAATATAATAAATCATAATATAATATAATAAATCATATTTGATAATGAGTTGTTTTAAATGGCAAACTAGCACTTTTAGCAATCTAGTACTTTTATGGGTAGAGATTTTCCCTCCTGTGAAAGATGCTACAGACCTATTTTAAAAAGGGCAGTTCACTATTTGAAGGCATCTTCTTTTGAAAAGGTGTCCAAAGTTTTATTTAAAAAGTATATGTAAAAAGAATAGCAGAAGTCTTGAAACTGTTCTTTAACTTTGAAATATAGTATTTCAAATAATTGATTTATTTCTATACATCTAAATGCAAATTTGACAACTTTGCCCTACAGAATTCATGCTGAATCATCTTTATGAGAATAATTTCAGCTTTTAGGAAACATGGTAGCATTTCTTATTAAATTTACCAATGGCTGATTTAAGAGGAAAATATTCAGAAAAATGAAGATTTGTAAATATGGAGAAAATTGTTTTAAAAACATTCCCCCCCCTCCCTCTCTGGATCCACACATTCCTTTTCTACATCCCTTCCAAAAAATTATTGATCTACAGGTCCATCCTTCAACTTGGTGTTATCCAGATGTTCAGGACTTCACAGTGGTGTCCAAATCAAACCATTGTGGTACCAAATTGATGACAATGATGCAACCTCACAAATGCCAGAATTAAGTATTAGCATCAGGATGTCTGATTCAGGTATGGAAATTGTGACATTTGCGTGATTATGTCTGTGTGAACCTGCCATTCTTTGTCCATCCTCCCAACAGACACATTTATTTCATCTTCCAGGCATTACTGATCTTACTATCTAGGAATCAACAAACATGTCAGGATTTATAATGTTCAAAAAGAGTTTTAAAGATTTTGGTTCTTCATCTTCATAAACTACATCTAGGGCACTCCACAGTTCATGAAATTAATATAATTAATTAATGAAGTTCTAAGATCCTCACTGCTTTTTCAAAGAAGAAATAGACACTTTGTGTTCAAATCTGAAGCTGTTTCTGTCATCAGATCACATGGGAAGAAGGACAAAGCAACTGGGACAAACCTTCTGAAGCTGCCTCTTCAAAGTGATTTGATGAAAGGCATTTCATGTGCACTAATGCACACACTACTCCTTCAAATATTTTACTTAGGTTCTTTAAAATGCGCAGCACTTCCAGAAATAAGTCAATATCGAAATGAAGACCACTGAAGTCAAAACAAGGATAGAGAAAACTCGAACTGCATTCTTAAAAATGAAAAAGGTCTTTTCTTCAAAATGAAAAAGATTGAAAATCAGGCTTGTCAGATGCTACATCTTTTCTATCCTGCTCTACGGAGTAGAGAGTTGGTCTCTGACAAAAAGCCACTTGAAGAGACTAGAAGCGTTTGAAATGTGGATTTACAGGCGGCTGTTACGTATAAGTTGGGTTGACAAAATCAGAAATGAGGTGGTGATAAGCCGCCTGGGAAAGTCAAGGGAAATCATCAAAACCATAAAAAAGCGAAAGTTAGAATATTTTGGACATGTAATGCGACACCCAGAAAAATACGGCATACTTCACTTAATCCTACAAGGAAAGATTGAAGACAAACGAGGTCCAGGCAGAAGAAGAGCATCATGGCTTCAAAATCTAAGGGACTAGTTTGGACAAAACTCAGCAGCACTTTTTCGTGTGGCTGTTGATAAAAATAGGATCGCCAACATGATCGCCAACATCTGATGACGGATATGGCACAAGAAGAATCGAAATGAAATTATTCCTCCTCCATCGACCAATTCAGGTTTACAAAAAATGCATCATGTGAAAAACATTCAGGAGAATTAGATTCCTGATTTTGCCAAAGAGAACTCTCATGACCACCTGATGGTCCGCACAATGTCCTTAGAATATCATATCACCTTCATTTCCGACCATGAAAATGTTCTTGGTAGCAGAGTAAAACTGTTTCTATATTCCCCAGAGCATTTCAGTCCATTGCAAATGAGGTGCACTTTTTTTACATCACCTCAAAAATAGACCTACGATGAACCAGCAATTCTTATCATAATATTATCTCAGAATATTTTAGAAATCAGCAGTACAATTACATTTCCCTTATTAAATAGCCACTATGAAATAAACTTTCATACTGCAAGATAAGCATGCTTTAGATAAGAAACACACTGACTGTTAAAATAGACATGACTACAACCCTTCCATTCCTATTAAATGCAAGAGGATGAAGCAATTAAATACCCAAAAAGTCAGTACAAAGAGACTTGCAGCGTTCTTTCATAAAATTTCTTGTCCATTTAGATTTTATCAGGCCACAGGTCATGTTCCTCTTCAAAGCACCAATAGACAAGAATGTTTATAGCATCTTAACGATGCTTTTTCCATCATCCCACCATTATCACCCTTTGGAACTCATTTCAGAGATTAAAAATCATATGCATAAAAGAGCTATTTTAAAAAAAGCTTAGAAAATCTGGAGTCTTATCTTCAACCGGCACAAATCATGACTGCTGCAAAGAGAGAATAGCACATGGCAAGGAAGCTGAAGTCCCGCTGATATATAAAATATTTTTAATCTAAGGAGGAAATATTTCTACTTTAGTTTCTAGGCATTTCTATACACAGAGGCAGATGATGATGATGATGATGATGATTATTATTAATAATAATAATTATTATTATTAATTATTAATTATTATTTATTATTATTATTATTTATTTTGGATGTTTTAATTCTGCCTTTATTATTTTTATAAATAACCCAAGCTGGCAGACACTCCTACTACTTCTTCCTCCTCCTATTTTCTCCACAACAACAACCCTGTGAGGTGAGTGGGCTGAGTGAGAAAGTCACACAGCTGGCGTGGAACTAATTAATCCTAGAAACTATACTATTTAGTAGTGTATATTGGAGGTGGAGACCCTTTGAGAGCTGTATGCAACGAAATTTCATTTTAATGTATGCCGATTAGTGTACATTCAAAGTGACAATAAAGTTATTCTAAGTCTAAGTCTATAAAGGAATAAATTCACAAACTTGATAAAGTGCATTTGCTCAGATATTTTGTAGTCTTAACAGCAGAATATGGCAGACCCCATCAAAATTTCCCCTCAGGTTCAACCCATTTTAGTTGGGGAACTCCCATGACATGTAATGTAACTCTGCCTTATTGTCTTTTCTTCCAGATGATTAAAAAACAACAACAACAACCCACAAGGGTTTATGTTATATAAGCTGGCTTCAAAAGGTTGTTTCATGTGGCTTATCACTCAATACCCAGAGGTTTTATGAAGAAATAAAAGCTATTCCGGAACAACCAAAATAGAAACATTCTGCAGTAGTCCTCTTCCACAATTCCTCCCAAAGCAGAAGTATTTCATTAAAAAAATTGGGGGGGGGGGGCAGGGGGGAAGAGGAGGAAGAACCTGCTAAAATGTTCTTTACTTAACTGCAGTAAATATTGGTGTTTTTTTTGTTTTTTTTTGCAGGATCTAATCTGAGTCAGTCACCGGGACCAGAGTTTTAATTTTCCACTGCCATTTGATCCCTTCACTGTGATGTTTCATAGTGCCACAGTGTCATTTTGAGAGAGTTCATGCTCTAATACGGTGTTCATATGTATACAATATATGAGTGTGCATATTCAGTATGTTACTTTGTAACTTATAAACCTAAAAGGTATTCTAGAACGCTTGGATTTCCTGACAATCTCCTTCCTATCCAAGTCCACCTGTGCCTACTTTTTCTGAGGCTGGTTCAGATTCACCAGATTTTGCCACCTATCACAAGAACATAGCAATGCTCTTATTTAAATCTAGCGTCAGACTACCTTCAACTTATGCTATGGTTCCCATATCTCAAAACAGAATAATGTAATAATGAAAACAAGTAAACAAAAAAAAAAAGGTTACCCAAAATGATTAGAGGAGCTTCTCTATATAGAAAGACCATAACTGATACTTAGTTTGGAGTAAAGTAGGGGATGTTAACGAGGCACATGGAAAATATGACAGGGGATGTCTTACAAAGTTGTATGTTAGTATTTCTATAGTCAGTACATAAACTATGGCATTTTCATCTATCAGATACGGTGATGGTTACAATTTTAGATGACTTTAATAAGGGGTGGATAAATAGATAGAAGATTGGGCTACCACTACTGGGAGTCACATACTGTCTCCTGAACACAGTCAGCATATACTGAATAGCAGCTGCTAGGAAGGGCAGTGGAAGAGGACACATCTGCTTGGCTACTGGGTGACACAGATTTTCCTGACAGTTAGAACAATTAATCAGTGGTCAAGCAGGGCTCTTCTTATGATCTAGAATCTGAAAAGCTTGTTGATGTCTTTTGGACTTTAACTATTTTTCTTTGACATGTATAAATCTACATACAAGTAGTCCTTTGACTTAAGAGCACAATTCCATTGCTAAAGCAAGGTGGTTGAGTCATGCCTGATTTTACAACTTTTTTTTGCCATGGTTGTTAAGCGAATCATTGCAGTTGTTATGTGAATCATGTAATCATTAAGTACATCCAGCTTGCGTCATTGACTGACTGCTGGAAACTGGCTGATAACGTTGCATATACATGCGGGTTGCCAAGTGCCTGAATTTTGATCATGTGACCCTGGGGAATGCTGTGACGGTTGTAAGTTAGGACCGGTTGTAAGACACTTTTTTCAGTGCTGTTCTCATTTTGGTCTCTAAATAAATTGTTGTAAGTCAAGGACTACCTGGAGTTCCATATAAGTGGGAACCAAGAACAGTGAACCTGGCCCTCTATTTTTAGATAACCCCATTTCACCATTATAACCATCTTTATCAAATATACACAGTCTAGGATTAAGGGAATTTTCAGGACCTAAAATGGAGAGGCCTCCAATAGACTGCTTGGCAGGTAGATGTAATATATCAGTAGTACAGCAAACGGAGTTGTCCATGTAATGATTTATGGGAGGATATAATGGCATTCTGGCTGTCTGGGTAATGGCAATATTAGTACTCACAATAGAATGAAGGAATAGTGATGTTTATATTATGCTGTATCCAAGTTCTCAACAGGTTTCATATACACCAGTGTTTCTGAACTGTGCAACTTTAAGATGGGTGGACTTCAACTCCCAGAATTCCTCAGCCAGCAAAGCTGGCTGGGGAATTCTGGGAGTTGAAGTCCACCCATGTTAAAGTTGCCACGTTTGAGAAACACTGACATACACTATTTCAGTAATCCAACAAACTGCAAAGCATTTACCTTTAAGAGAGTGGCTCAGCTAAATAGACTGAAACTTGCCTAAGGCTACCAACAGAATTCACGGAACAGCTAATCAATAGAGGACTTACTTCTGGTTTGTACTCTCTGAATCCTACATTTATTTGCTTGAGTAAATTCTACTCTGTTTAGTGGTTTAGTTTACTCCAAGACTGAGTGTGCATAGAACCAAAGCTTTAATCACTGTCCCACAGGTAATGCTATATAGGTACATATTAGCCAAATTATCCAGAGTTATTCGACAACATTATCACTCAGTGAGAAGCCACTGAAACATTACAAAAAAGTATTTGCTTTTCGATTGCTTTTGAATTCTGCGGAATTATTTTGATTTGCTTTCTCTACTATACATGCTATGTTAAATAGCTCCAATTTTAAATTTGTAAGGTGTAAGTTTAACATCTTAGCAACATTAGAATGGATACATATATAAAACTAAATTTTTGACCACAGGGGATGATCAAAAGAATAAAATGATGGTCACAACAGTGCAATCAAATCTCTGCCGGTTTTTATGTGCATCACACTGTTAAGGCTGCCCTCTGCTTTTTTTTCAGCACACCTGAAGCCATTCCTGATATAACTATTTCTAACGTAACATATTTATTTATTTATTTTTATGCCACCCATCTGACTCGTATAGTGACTCTGGGCAGCTTAGATAAAGGTAAAGGTTCCCCTCTCACATATGTGCTAGTCGTTCCCGCCTCTAGGGGGCGGTGATCATCTCCATTTCAAAGCCGAACAGCCAGCGCTGTCCGAAGACGTCTCCATGGTCATGTGGCCGGCATGACTAAATGCCAAAGGCGCATAGAACGCTGTTACCTTCCCACCAAGATAGTCCCTATTTTTCTACTTGCATTTTTTACATGCTTCCAAACTGCTAGGCTGGAAGAAGCTGGGACAAGTAACGGGAGCTCACCCCATTACACGGCACTAGGGATTCGAACCGCTGAAATGCCGACCTTTCAATCGACAAGCTCAGCGTCTTAGCCACTGAGCCACTGCGTCCCCTGGGCAGCTTACAATATAATAAAAAGGTAAAAAAGGTAGCACAAAATGATTAAAATTAAGAGGATTAAACAGGAAACTAAAAAAAAAAAATTCCAAAAGGATGGGCAACACAGGGGTGCTCACTTTCTCTCTACCCCATCAGTCACCCCCAGTCTAGAAGCCTCTATTGGGGCCCCAGGACAGCTGTAAGAACCAAATTTTTAAGCACCTCCAGAAGGCCAAGAGTGTGGAGGCCATCTCATCTCAAGCGGGATATATTCCAGATGGCAGGAGCCACAGTAGAAAAAGGCTGTTCTCCTGAACCCCCTCAGCTGAAACTCTTTGCCAGATGTGATCGAAAGTAGGCCTCTGCTGCTGGAGCAAGAGGGACAGGCTAGTCCCATTGAGACGAGATGGCTCCTCAGTTGTATATTGCGCATGGAGGACTAAAGGCTTTGATAGAAACCAAATCAATAAGTGCAATATATACAGGTAGTCCTCGACTTACAACAGTTCATTGAGTGACCGTTCGAAGTTACAACAGCGAAAATAGCGACTTATGACCATTTTTCACACTTAGGACCATTGCAGTATCCCAATGGTCATGTGATTCACATGCAGATGCTTGACAACTGACTCACATTTACGACAGTTACAGTATTCAGGAGCCATTTTGCGACCTTCTGACAAGCAAAGTCAATGGAGAACCCAGATTCACTTAACAACCAGTTACTAATTTAACAACTGCAGTGATTCACTTAAGAAATGTGGCAAGAAAAGTCGTAAAATGGGACAAATTCACTTAACAAACTTTTCACTTAACGACATAAATTTTGGGCTAAATTGTGGTCGTAAATTGAGGACTACCTGTACATTGCTCATACGTATTCAGACACAAGTGAAACATGAAAACAGAAATACACATATACACAAGCCTGGAGATAGAGGAGAAAGTTTAACAGCAGAACTACAAAAGTTATGGAGGTACATTCTGTGAAAGAACCAAAAAAATGAAGGAAATCTTTGTACCTGCACAGAGAGGCCCAGAAGATACAATAAACTCTTGAAGCATTAAGAAAAACTAACTTACCACCGAATCAAGAAACTTAATACAGCATCCCAGTTCCAGGCGAGTCTCGCAGAACTGCCGAAAGAGAAATCTTCCTATTGGTTGCTTGTCACATAAACTGTAATAATCTCTCTCTGGAGGAAATAAGAAGAGAAGGAAGGAAAGTGAAACACTGGAGTGCTTTTTACATCTGGTTCATTTTGGGAAGGCTGGGTGTATGATTTAATTTTTTTTTAACCTTAAAAAAAATCAAACCAGTTATGAATGCTGCAAATTTAAAAACTCATAAAGGTATGGTATAGAAATCAGTCAGTTTTTCCAGAGATCATGCCCTGGTTGCAGAGAAATTAGTATGGGATTTAATTAAACACATTCCAAGAATTTTGATTTTACTTTATTTTTTGCCATTAAAGGAAAAGGAAAAATGCATTGTTTCTGGCTCTTACAATTGCAAAGACAGGCTTAAAAGTGTGAGGATGAAAACACTTGAAATTTGAGAAACAAGACAGGAAAGCTATCTCAGGAGGGTTTCCAGTAGTCAGAAAACTTCAGAGTCCTTTATACAGTAGCTACTTGCAACAGTACAATGCATTATGCCTTCTAAATGCTTTCCCACCATCTGCAAATGTGTGTAGTACAGTTAGTCCTTAACTTACAACAGTTCATTTAGTGATCTTTCAAAGTTACAACGGCACTGAATAAAGTGACTTATGACCATTTTTCACAGTTACAACCTTTGCAGCATCCCCATGGTCATGTGATCAAAATTCAGATGCTTGGCAACTGGCTCCTATTTATAACAGTTGCTGTGTCCTGGGGTCATGTGATCATTGTTTGCGAACTTCTGACAAGCAAAGTCAATGGGGAAACCAGATGGGGTTACTAACTTAACAACTTCAGTGATTCACTTAACAACTGTGCCAAGAAATTTCATAAAATGGGGCAAAACTCACTTAATAAACGTCTCACTTAACAACAGAAATTTGGAGCTCAATTGTGGTTGTAAGTCAAGGACGTCCTGTACCTGATATCCCACCAACTTTATTGCTACTGAGATCTGCCTTTTTTTCCTGGAAAGAAACTCAACACTTGGATGAGATTGCATGGACGCATTTTTTTGGGCACCTAAAACTGATCCATGTTTAGTGAATAGTTGGTTCTAAATCCTTGCAGTGATCAGTGAGCATAGGCTCAGTGTACTGATGTTGGCACTTGGGTATCACTATTCAATATTCAGCTTCCATGCTGAAACTGCCCTAGCCTTTAAAATAATGGTGCCAGTTTTAAGAATTTCGTGGGCTGAGACTGGAGTATAGAAAATGCAGCAACAATGGTCTACAGCACTGTTTCTCAACCTGTGGTCCGCGGACTCCTGGGGGCCACAATGTTGCCCCAGGGGGTCTGCAAAGGTTTGAAGAAATGATTTAAATCTTGATTTAAGTCTTGGGGGGTTTGTGACCATGGTTCATGGGCCACAAAAGATATTTAAAGGTGGTGAAGAAAGGGTTGAAAATCACTGGTCTACGGGATTTACAACACAGTTCAAGATGTCCTGGGAAATCTGGATGCAGGAGGAAAAAAAACAGTTTATCATCAAAACACCGCTGAAAGACTTGTACAACTTGACATCTGCTGCTGCAGCATCTGGACTGCAATAACAGAATACTCCAGTTGGCATAGTTCTATTTTGATAGCAAGAGCCCTTCACTTCTACTATACCAGTGATGGCTAACCTTTTTCTCGTTGCGTGCCGAAAGTGTGCCAGCACCCATAATGCAATGTGCGCGTGACACCCACTGCCCCATTTTGGGCCTAGCAGGCCTCCCTGCAGCCTCCTGGGACCACACCCCCATGCTCCCCCGCCCCCACACATGCTTGCGCAACCCCCCACCTCCACGCATGCGCGCACATCTCCCGCATGCGCCCTGCCCTCTGCGCATGCATGGCAGATACCTGAAAATCAGCTGGCCGGCAGGAGGCATGCGCACATGTGCGGTGGAGCTAAGCTGGGCGACGGCTCGCATGCCCGCAGAGAGGGCTCTGCGTGCCACCTGTGGCACGTGTGCCATAGGTTCGCCATCACGGTACTATACCATGGTTTTTTTTTTAAAAAAAAGTACTGTAGCCTTTTTAAAAAGTGTCCTGAATTTCTTCATATTCAAAGGGGCTTCTGGTAACTGTAATGACAGCAAGCCTGAAAAAAGGCATATTAAAAATAATTTGGGATAAATGCAAAAACGGGCATTCTACATCATCAAATCCTTAACAACATTAATTTATCAGAACAGAATGAACTTGGTGGCAATCTTTTTTTTTTCAAATCCATAATTTCTGCTGTTTTTTAAGAAGCACAAAATGATTTCTAAGTCCTCGTGCTTAAAAGGAAGGTAAAACGAAGTAAATACAATGGTCTATAGTTCTGGGATGATGTATATCAGGCCCATGACTAATTTGATGGAAAATACATGTTTATGAAGTAAGCATGCAGAGAATTGTTCCAAAGGCACATTTTAAGTGTGAATGAGAGATATTCCTGATGCTAAGAAATATATTTTTATCCCTCATCTTTTTTGAAGGACCATTTGAAAAACTGAAAAGGACTTCACATACAAGGTACTTGAGACAGGAGATGAGGTTTGAATTTGATGCATTAGCAAGTTTCAAGATTAATCTTGAAAATACTTCGGTATCACTGTAACAAATAAGAATAGCATGTTATTTCAAAATAATTATGTGAAGACATAGAATAAAATTTTAAAAAAAGATATGCCAAAATGGGACAAATTACAATTGTCATGTTGGTAAAATTTCTCTGATTAAAGTCAATGTTTTAACTAGATCATTATTTTTGTTCCAGACAATACTTATTTTGAAAATTGATGTACCATTTAAACAATGTCAGAAGATATATCTAAATTTGTATGGAGGGAGGAAGAACTTGAGTTACCGTATTTTTCACACTATAAGACGCTCCGGACCATAAGATGCACCTAGCTTTTGGGGAGGAAAACAAGAAAAAAAAAATCTGCCTCTGCCTCCCAGCAATTTGCCTCCTTGCAGCAAACAGCAAACAGCCTGGTCAGCTTCAGCCTGATTTAGCACGAGCAGCTGATTGGCGGTTGGATTGCCCTCCCGGAATACCACTGATCAGCTGTGCCAGGCTGCGGGGATCGTCGCTGCCCATCGCTGCCGATGTCTATCGCTGCCTCTGCGCGCCCCATTTTCGGCCTCTGCGCATCCCGTTTTCAGCCTGTTCCAGTGACAGGAATCACCACCACTGCCTATCGCTGCCGCCTGGAATGGGCCATAAATGCAACACGTGGAGGCTGAAAATGGGGCATGCAGAGGCTGAAAATGAGACACGCAGAAGCCAAAAATGGGGCACGCGGAGGCCAAAAACGGGACACGCGGAGGTTGAAAACGGGACACACGGAGACCAAAAATGGGGTGGCGGCAGGGGTGAAATGCTCCCGGTTCGCTCGTACCTGTCGGTCGCCGTAGAGCCGGTTGCCAAGGTAGCGCAAGGCGCCGCCCATCCACCCGGACGCCGCCATTTGGGTTCTTTTACCCTCTGCGAATGCACAGAATGCTTTGTGCATGCGCAGAGAGTAAAAGAACCCAAATGGTGGCGTCCGGGCGCCTCACGCTACCTTGGCGACCGGCTCTACAGCGACCGACAGGTACGAGTGAACCAGGAGCATTTCACTCCTGGGTGGCAGACGCCAAAAACGGGATTCACGGAGGCCAAAAATGGGACATGCAGAGGCGGCGATAGGCATCAGCGGCGATGGGCTGCAACGATCCCTGCAGGCTGAAACAGCTGATCTGCAGTATTCTGGGATGCCGATCCAACCACCAATCAGCTGCTCGTGCTAAATCAGGCTGTACTGAAGCTGACCGGGCTGTTTGCTGCAAGGAGGCAAATTGCTGGGAGGCAGAGGCCAAAGGGTGGGGGGTAGCAGGTGGGCGGGGCTTTGGCAACATTCGCTCTATAAGACACACAGACATTTCCACCCACTTTTGGAGGGTGAAGTGCGTCTTATAGACTGAAAAATACGGTAAATATAAGGTGCAACAAGATGCAAAGCAAAGAAGATGATAGGACCGTGATGGCGAACCTATGGCACGCGTGCCACAGATGGCACGCAGAGCCATATCTGCCGGCACGCAAGCCCTTGCCCTAGCTCAGCTCCAGCGCGCATGTGCGCGCTGGCCAGCTGATTTTCGGTTCGCACGGAGGCTCTGGGAGGGCGTTTTCGGCCTCTGGAGGGCCTCTGGGGGGGCAGGGAAGGCCGTTTTCGCCCTCCCCAGGCTCCAGGGAAGCTTCTGGAGCCTAGGGAGGGCGAAAAATGGGCCTACCGGGCCCACCAGAAGTCGGGAAATGGGGGAGCGGGGAAGGGGGGTCGTGCATGCATGCGCAGGGAGCGGGCCAGCGTGAGGGGTCGTGCACGCATGCGCAGGGGGGTGGGGAGCATGGGGGGGACATTGAATTATGGGTGTGGGCACACGCGCGCGTGCGATAGCCCGTGTGCGCTTGCTTTCGGCACCCGAGGAAAAAAAGGTTCGCCATCACTGTGATAGGACTTGGAGCCATATTTTGTTGCCTGTTGTTCAGCTTGGATGAAAAAGTGGATGTTGTTAAGGAATAGAAGGTTATTGGTTCTAGAAGGCCATAATTTGAGATTTGGATAGCATTGGAATGATAAAGCTAAGATGAATGTATTTTAAAAATCATTATTGGACGGGCTATATTTAAGAGTGTGGAACAAATATAAATTTAGGTTTTTGCCTGAAAACTCCTTTGTAACTTTCAGCCCAGGAAGCATTTTATAGATGAGAAATGACAAGTAAATATAAATTGTTAACTTACCATGATGTACTAGAATTTTCTCAAAGGATTGTAAAATCAAATGAAAAGAAGTTTTCATGTCAATGGTTTTTAGAAAGATTTAAAGTGGATTTTTATTGTAAACCGCCCAAAGTCACTTAGGTGAGTCAGGCAATGTAGAAATTTGATATATAAATAAAGACTTTATGGTTACGAACAAAGTAACATTGTGTTAGAAACAGAATTATGTGCTAATGAACATGTTATTGTTAAAAGGTACAAACTTGTGTTGAGATATGAGACCGAAGAAGAAATGGTAAAAGTCTGTATGATAAAATGACAATTGAAACCTAGGTGGTATCATGACTGAGAGGCTTTGAGGTATCAATTGGCCATCAACTGGCTGTATCCATTTGTTCAAAATTCACCCAGTCCTGAGTAGCCTTTCTGCCTCAGAAAGGAGGGCTTGTCACCCACAACAATCCACAGCAATGCACTTTGATTTGTCATGTTCTCTAGCAAATTTACAGCTCTTTTTATGGAGGTGAGTGAAACATTCAAACGTAGCTGCCTCCATTTAAATACAATAAGGACATGCACTAATCCACCTAGCTTTTAAAAGGATGAAAACTGTTTACCTTCAAGTACCATTCTGGAGACTCTTTAAAAAGGACTTATCCACTGTTTGATTTGAATCAATAAACATTACATCTGCTGCCATTAAATGTCAGACTAAGAGGCATAGCTAGAACCTCAAACATTGCAAGTGGAGTCACTAAGAGAGGATAGCAAGAGTTAATTTTTCCATACTGATAAAGTTTAAGTTCAAAGGATCATCTTGGTATTCACTTCTCAAAGAAATTTAAGCTCAATGCTCATTACTCCTTGCAGAACACCCACCATATAAACATGGCCAGAATCCAAAAAGCTACTTTAGCAATTTTAAGGCTCAAGCACACCTGGCAAGATTTTGACTTTTGATTTTCTTTGAAATACGCATCTTTATGTTATAATGCAAAATGGTTTTGAAAGATGTCTCAATGCCAATATGGAGTGAAGGATTAGTGTTGATGTTAATTTCTCTTTATTTACAAGGAGAATAATTCAGTCTTAGTATCTGCTTTCAATCTAATAAACAAATGCCATTTCCCCTTACCCCACCCCCCCCACCCCAAGCCAATGCAGCCAGTGAACTAAATCTTGCTGTACAATCTTTTGGGTTACAGTTATTGTGAGAACCTATTCATAATATACTTTCATCAAAGAAAAACCTTCCAAAAAATAGGGACAAATAATTTTCCCACAATTGGTAAATTATGTGACATAAAGTCAATCCTGACTCTTAATAATCATATAGAAATATTTCTCCATGACAATCTGTCACTAACCTGGTCTTTCAATTCCTCCAGCAGTGCACTTATAGCCACTCTAACACAGGGGTCTCCAACCTTGGCAACTTTAAGACTTGTGGACTTCAACTCCCAGAATTCCTCAGCCAGCAAAGGCATTCTGGGAGTTGAAGTCCACAAGTCTTAAAGTTGCCAAGGTTGGAGACCCCTGCTTTAACAGACTATCACCTTGCTGCTAGTTGTCTTATCCCTTTCTATTCTTCACAAAAATATCTTAATATCTATTACATATAGTGAGAATGATGATGATGATCTTATTACATAGTGATGCCCATGGTTTTCCCTGTGTACTTTATAGAAACAAAAGTTGGATTTTGAAGACAATCAAAAGGTTGAAAAAGTATTGATGCCTTTGAACTTTGGGTGGGAGAAGAATACTGTGGATAACTTAAAAACCCCAACGAATAGTCCTCAGATGAAGTCAATCCAATGTGGTGGATCCAGGGGAGATAACAGGGCAGAAATGATATGCCTCAAATTATCATATTCAGAACACTTTATATGAAGTCATGGCTTTATTGAAAAGTCTGTAATGTTTGGAGAAGTGGAATGAAAGAGGACACTCAGACCAGGAAGGCTGATTAAGGGCCCTCGTGAAAAACTGGGACTGTTGTGAAGGGCCACTGCCATTGGCTCAGCCCCCATAACCGCCTCTCCCAACATCGTCCTGCCCCACCACTGTCCAACTTCTTGTTGCTCCTACTGCCCTGCTGTCACCATCACGGGTCAGACAGGGACAGCTGATGTGGCCCACAGGCCGCAAAATGATCTATGTGACTGCTAAAAGTTGTCACTAACTTATTGGTCTGTCAATTATATCAGTCAATTACATAAGGAAAATATGTGTTCCCAATCTCCCAAGCAAACATGGAGAATAACTTTGCCTAGATATTCAGTGTAGCAGTTAGTTGATTTTGGTACTAGTTTAAATCCCAGAAAATTGGCTTATACAATTTGATATCTTTTATAAAATACAATAAGAAATGTGATTCAAGTAGCAAAGGAGAAAAAGGCCTTCAGCACTTTTCCTTCAACTTGATCAGTGGCCAATGATGAGAAAAACCACTGAATATTTTATGGCATTTTTGAGGAGCAACAAGACTGACATCCTGTTTAATGGTATCTGGAAATAACCCAGATCCAGCACCACTAAAGTGAAGGGAAAGGAGGAGGAGGAGGAGGAGGAGGAGGAGGAGAAGGAGGAGGAGGAGGAGCAGCAGCAGCAACAGCAGCAGCTGGGTGGTGTGGTGGTGGTGTTGGTTGTGGTTGTTGGTATGCCAGTTTGGAGAAGAATGGATGCAGAAAGGTTCTGGAAGTGAGGAGAGTTACAGGTTTTCTAATACAAATAGGAAACTGGAAGCAACCCAAGGGAAAAGGAGAATTGGAGAAGCTCATTCCTGATAGTAAAACAGAGCAAACTGGAACTATTACCCAAGAGTCTGCAGGTGTCTGGGTGGCTAAAAAAAGGCCAGGCAGGCTGTATAGGCCCTCTGGGGTATGGGAGCCCACTGAATTGGGTATTGGAAAAAGAACCTGTGAAATAAAGAAAGATCTTGACTGCACAACATGGGCAAGGGATCTGTAGGGTACATTTTTTTTCATTGCTATGCAAATTTATGCTATAGGTATGTGAGGCAACCTTTGGGATGGAAGTGTATATGTGCATAAAAATATGTGGGCATGATGAAGACAGAGGCACGTTTTTCACACCTAGAACAGTCTATTATTTTATATTTTAAAAGTTAGTAATTATGCCATTGTGGGACATACCACTACTACTGTACTGGTGCAGAAAGCAAATGAACATTTGCATTTAAATACATTTCATCAATGTTCAATTTTCTATCACAATACTGAAGTCCATTACCTATTTGTAGTGTTAATCATTTGCCAGAGGTTGTATATTAAATGGTTAGTTCCACAGAAAAAGAAAGGGCTTTTATTTCATTCATTCACTTGCATAATTCAAAACTGTCTAGCTTGGTTTTATAATACAGGATTTTAGAATGGAAACTGACAAATCTTCAAAAAAGTCCCCGATGTGAATGCAGCTTTGATGCATATGACTCTGGTCTAATTAATTAAAATATAGATGCAATCAAGATCTGATGACAACATTCTTTTTAACTGCTATTTAAGTCATGCCAGTTTAATTTCTCTTGCTTGTCAATTATATCTCTTAGAAGCAAGTGAAAATCATTTCGCATCTTTACATATAAAACGTCATTGTTTGGTTTTAAACAAACTTTGTTTGGCATATCCAACATTTTTTTTCTTTTTGTTATCTTCCCCTTCATTCAGAATTTTACTCAGGATGCAACCATTCTAAGAAAGTATTGTAAGTAACGTTTCTATGACTTATAGTGAAATATGCTCCGGAGCTCTGTTATCGGCTGCAGAGGCCTTCAGGAAAGACTTGCCGGCCGAAGAAGTTCCTGAAGGCCTCTTGATAGCAAAAAAGAGGCCATGGGTGATGCGAGCAAGTGAGGTGAGTCAGTGGATGCTTTCCCCCCCCCCGAAAATAAGACCTGATGCCTTTTTTGGTGGCAAAAAAAATAAGACAGGGTCTTATTTTCAGGGAAACACAGTAGCTAAGCAATATTAGATTGAAATTAATAATTAAATTGAAACAAAATTGGAAATTAATACACAACTCAGACCAGAAACCTTTCGGTTAGGGTTAATGGATAAAGCACTGGAAAAATCAGATGGTGTTTTATTTTTAGATATGACAGCAGCAGCATAACTTTAGTATGCTCAGCTATGGAAAGACGTTTGGTCTAGTGGTTAAGATACCAGACTAGAAAGAGGGAGACTGTGAGTTCAAGTCTCACCTTAGGCAATGAAAGCCAACCTGGTGACTTTGGGTCAGCAACTCTGTCTCAACCCAACTCACTTCACAAGGTTGTTGTTCTGGAGAAAATATAAGGAGGAAAGGCGTGCTGGATATGTTTGCTGCCTTGAGTTATTTAAAAAAGACTTTGAGAAATCTACAATAGAGGAATGGTTAGTAAAGATGACATAACTGGCAATGATGGCTAAATTAATGGCTCTTGTCAGAGAAAAGTCACCAAATAAATTTATCTACAACTGGAAGTCCTCTTTGTAGACTTTTTGCAGAAGATTGGGGAATGGTGTCAAATTGTAACATTGTTTTGCTAATCATTAAGATTTGAAAAAGAAAAAAAATCTTTTGGGGGAAAAATGCAAACTGTATCATAGTGTTAAACTAAAATTCAATGTGTTATATTGTTGTAGGAAGTTGTTGGGAATCATTCTTTGAATATATATTTGTTTTCTTTTTCTTTATACCTTTCTACACATCCATTTGTGTCCTCTTTATCTTTCTTCTTGTTAATTTTTATGTGTATTTTTAATAACATTTAATAAAATTATTATGAAGAAAACATTATCATTATTTAACATTTCTGCAATTATTAGCTTTCCATATGTTTTGTTGGGTGGAAGATAAATAAACACATACCTAAAATGTATCTGTGATATCTGATTGAGTTAAAAACAAATACAGAACCCAATAAACCAACTAAGTGCATTCGTCATAACATATTGTTTAAAACTGGCATAAAATGGCCAATAGTCTCAATCTGTTGAACCTCAGGAAGCAATAAGCTGTATAATTTGGGAGGATGTCTGTGCAATTTTTTTTTTTTTGGTCCTTCAGATCTCTCAGCAGCTTTTGATTATTATATCAACAATAGCTTCTTGTTGGAGATGGAGCACCGTCCTTCAGGGTTGGCCTCGTAACCTCTAGATTGTATCACAGATTTTGAACATGGTTTGGGGGGGGGGAGCCTTTTCTGTCTCAACACTGGCTCTAGAATCCCCTTCCCCTGGAAACCCAGGCTGGCATCAACATAATAGGCTTTTCAGTACAAACTGAAGGTTGTTTTACCTTTGCATTAGGACTTAACAGTTATAATTTAGCCTTGAAAAGCATGTTCTTATACCACACTTATTGCTGCTCTATTATTTTCAAGTACTGTTTATTATGTTTCCTTTCTTAGTTTTATCTTTTATAACATGTACTGCATTCTGGCCTGAGAATTCTTACGATCGTATGCAATATCTAAATATTTTAATTTAAAAATTAAAGTTAGAGACACTAAGAAATTGGAGATTCCTGATAGAAGAGATGCATAGATATGATGATTCTTATATGTCAATGAACAGAGAGTCTATTTTAGCCACTTGTATAGTTTGATCTTCTTACATTCATTCATTTTTCTTAAAAGGCAAGAGCCTCTTAGATTAAAACTTCTAGAGCAGTCTTTTTCAAAAACTGAGGATTGAGTAATTGACCATGCCCTTAAAGTGCCAGCAAAATCAAAGTAAGAAATACTTTAATGTATTTTTTCTAGTCATGAATTACTGGATGCAGGAATGGTGGAAAGCCAGAGCTTGTATTACATTTAAATAATGCTTATTGCAAATTTATTCTAGCAAACATAATGCTATGATAGCAAAAAAAAAAAAAAAAAAAGTGGATACATAATGAGAATTGTTCCAACCCTAATCATGGAAAGTTTCACTGGCATCTGGAAGCTCTTGTTTTGGATTGCCTAACTCCTGTCCCAGTTTGAAACATGAAAACCAGTTTGGTTTAGTGGTTAAGTCATTAGGCTAGAAAGTGGAAGACCATCAGTTCCCACCTTAGTCATGAAAATCAGCTGGGTGACCTTGGGTCAGTCACTCTCTCTCTGTCTAACTCACCTCACAGGGTTGATGTTGTGGAGAAAATAGGAGGAGGATGTTGCATTGAATACGTTTGCTGCCTTGAGTTATTTGTAGAAATAATAAAGGTGGGATACAAATAAATAAAATCTAATATTGTTTGTCATCAGGAAGAAAGAAATATGCAATCAGAACAGCGAGTGTGCATGGAATAGTACATTTCTTCCAATAAATATTGCCATCTAATATGGCCTTCCTCTTTTGCTTTTGACTAATGCCATTTGTGAAATTTCAGGGGGGAAAAAGATAGGCTAAGCCAGTGATGGCGAACCTTTTCGGCACTGAGTGCCGAAAAGGTCGTGCAGAAATGTCGTGTGTGTGCGTGCGTGCACTCGTTGCGGCCGCACTCCGGAAAAGCCAAACTTCTGGGTTCTAGCATACCCACGCGCCCAACGATCAGCTGGCCGGCGCGCATGCGCAGGCCGGTTTTTGGCACTGCCGCGCGTGCGAAGGGATCGTGCTCCAGAAAAGCCGAACTTCTGGGTTCTGGCACGCATGAGCACCTGACAATCAGCTAGCCGGCGCACATGTGCACACCAATTTTTGGCACTGTCGCGCACGCGAAGCTGATCATCGTGCGTGCATGCGCGCCAGAAACCTGGAAGACAAACAGGCAAGGTTGCGCGTGCAGGGCGACATGGCTTCACGTGCCACTTTGGGCACGCGTGCCATAGGTTTGCCATCACGGTGCTAAGCAATGCCTGCCCACCATTCTTATGTGTACCTTGGTGAAAGCTAATCTGTTTGACTAAATCATTTCACCTTGGACATCTGCCTTTTAATTCTCTTTGCTTATCTAAAATTCGAGGAAGAAAAAGATTAAGTGTGCTGAAATTGCTGAATCTTCTCAAGACAAACAATGATTCATTGTCTCCTGTTTCACGGATTCAAGGATATGAACATTACTAATAATGCAAAATAATGTAAAATAGTCTAACTACTCACCCATTATATTGCACAGCTGCTGCCAGCAGCAACCAACATGATTTTAATAAACAATGTTTTCAACAGCATTGAAAACATTGTTTATTAAAATTCCCACTTTGATCTTTCTCAAAATTGTCTCTCTTTGGTTGAACTGAGCATTTGAGTACATTTAGAGGCCAGTTATAATATAACCTATGAGCCTCTAATATACGCAGATTGTCATGATCAGCAAACTACTGTAACTCTGCTTCTATCAAGGATAATGTACATTAGTTTAGAGGTGGACAAGATAGAATGAAGGGGATAAGAAAAAGGAGTCCTCTTTCCATCTCAAATACATAGCTGGTTTTGAAACAGCTATGAAAAACACCTCTTTAAAGAAGTAATTAAAGAAATACTGCTATTGGAGTAAGTGAAAGTAGAAATAATCAGGGGTGTCAAACTGGCAGCCCGCGAGCCGGATGTGTCACACGCAGGCCACACCCACTCCAGCTCCACAAAGGGGAAAAACGTCGTGAAATGTCATGTGACGGCAACGTGACGTGGCGAGTTTGACACCCATGAAGTAGATAATGATAAAAAAAAATTGTGAGGCTATCAATTTCCCAACACTTCATTGTATATCTCCCACCAACACAGACACACACAACACACACACAACACACACACACACACCATCCATCAGGGAATAAGACTGGAAAAATCAGTTTTAGAAAAATAATAATGGGCCAATTTTTTGCATTAATGAGAAACACCCAAATGAAAATGTGAATATTGGGTTTTGACAATACTCAGAATTTTCTAAAATAAAGGATCACAAGCAAAGGTTTTATTATACATTACCTATTCCTAATTTCCAAAGGATTTTCAGGAATCCTCTACAACCCAAAAATTCAAAAGCATCAATGCTCTTCCTATTCTGCTTCTTCAAAGTTCAACTTTCACTTCCATAGAGAGTCACAGGGAGCACCATGACTTGCACAATTCTGATCTTTGTAAGTCAAGACACATTATGATATCTGTATATCTTCTCCAAGCACTTCACGGCTCTTGTACCAAGTGCTAATCTGCAGGGTATTTCTCAACTGCTTGTTCCTTTACTGTTAATGGTTGATCCTAAAAGGCAAAAGCAAACCACCACTTTGATATGTTCATTATCAAGTTCTAAGGCATTGACTTCTTTTCTTGGCAATTTCCAGAGTTTGTTCTGACATCCAGTTTGCTTTCTTCTCTTTCTTAATTTATTTTCACATTCATCCTTAAGGCCTTTTTAAAGTTCATTCCATAACATCTCTGGCTCTCTGTCAATGAAGTTTAGCACATCAAAGTGTGTCCTGATGTTCTCCCTGAAAATGGTGAGTATATGTTCAAGGTCATAGTATGGAAACCAACTAGCTTTCTTCTTCTTCTTTAGCTTAATTCAGAGTTTGCACATGAGCAATTTGTGATTTCTTCCACAGTCAGCACCTGGCCATGTCTTTCATGCTATAATGGAGCTTCTTCACCTTCTTTTAACAGTAATATAGTCAATTTGATTTCTGCATACCCATCTGGTGATGTCCATTATAGTGCCATCATTTTTGTTGTTTGAAGACGAGTATTAGCTATGAAGAAATCATTGGAATGGCAGAATTTGATAAGCTGGTCTCCTGCTTATCTCTGCCATTTCATTCTCCTAAACCATACAATCCAACTATATTTTCCTCTTTCATGTTTCCAAATTTGGTATTCCAGTTATTAATCACACATAGTATCTCTTGCTTGCATATTCTGCTGATTTTGAATTGAACTTGATCATAGAAGTCATTAACCTCCTCTTCTTCTGCATCAGTGATTGGAACATTAACGAATGATAGTCATATTAAAGGGTTGCCCACAAAGCTAATCAATATTATTCAGCATTGATTACATTGTAACCAAGTACTGTCCTTGCTATATCCTTCCTAACTACAAAAACAACAGCAGCTTTATTGGACCCTGCTGGGAGTAGAAACTCTTGGTATACACTTGGCACAGAAGGCCTGGGGAAGTAGGGTATCTATTCTTGTCAATATGGAAATTGTTGTAGATTGTTGAGCCCATTTTGCTTTTGTTTTGTTTAATTTTGGTTTTGTATTTTGTTCTGATCTACGGTATTTTTCTTTTTGTGAGTTGGTTTTTAATTGTAAGCTGTCCAAAGTTGGGAATTATATTAGCCTAGTAATGCAATGTAATGAAATGAGATGAAATGAATATAATATCTGAAATTTACCATAAAGGTAAATGGTAAGCAAAATGAGAATTATGTACAAAAGCTATAACTTTCTTGTATTGAATATATAAATATAAGAAGTTGCTTAATTATAGAGAATAAGATTTGGTCTCTCTAACCTAGTATAGTATAATCTGACAGAATAACAGTCTGTAATATTGTCTTAGCTTTGTTTTCCCCGTTTTAACTGAAATAACTAGAACCCATCTGAATACAAGCTACGTGCTTTGCAATTGCAATATTTCTTGTTAAATGAAATCCATTCCCAACAGGGTGGGAATCTGTAGTTCTCCAAATTTTAATCACTGTAACTTCCATATTTGCACACTGGACATGCTGGCTAAAACTAGCTTAGAGTCTAACTTTTCCTTTAAGTTAAAGTTTACAAAAATAAAGAATACTGTGAGAACTTTTATGAGGCTTGCAGGAGTTCAGAGCAACTCCATTCATTGTGACCCAACAAGGTCCTAGAATTTAAAACAATGCATTTTCTGGCTCAGCTGCAGTAGAATCCACATTATAAAAAAAGTTATCTATCTTTCTTCAATAACCAAAATCACAGATATTGTGGACAGTCATCCCCCATTGAACAAGTTTCGCCTCACCCCTTCTTTTGGTCTCATGTGTTCTAATAGGTCCATGTTGGCTACATTTGGCAGGGCTTAAATTAAAGAGAGTTTTCTGCCTCAGCAGGAATTGAAGGGGCACTCAAAAACTACTCGAGGGAAGGGATTTTGGAGTAGACAGGACAGTAAAGCAATGGAAAAGATAGTGCCAGTTCATGCTCCAGATACTATGTATTTTGTTAGAACCTATTGCCTCCTGCAGTAGTGTGTTAGTCACCACAACAGCCTATGACCAGGGTTAGAAGAATTGAAGAAAACACTTTAAAACTTAATTACATACTGTATAATACCTCCTTCACAGCCTATAATTATTTTTAAAATTACTTTTATTATGTAAATTAATAAAAAAGGGCAAATGCACACATCAGCATTAAAGGATCAACTGAATTGAAAAATTAATAAACGAAGCAACCAAAGGTGAAAAAAATGGGGAAAGAAGTTTGGAAATCATGTTATCATAAAATAAATAAAAAATTGTTCATATTGCTCGAAAATCATCTCTTCTCATCTGAAATAAAAAGTAATTAAACCAATGAAAAATAATATAATGCATACCAGGTAGAGATTTTCCTTTTTAATATTGAATAGTTATTATTTTAGCCAACCTCCATCAAGAAGCCACAATTCTTGATGTCTTGATAGATTCCAGATATTGGGACTATAAGGATATAAGTATCCTTAACATCAATGATATTAGCATCCTTAACATTAGTGATCCAGAAATGTACTAACAATTGCAAGTCCAAAATTTGGACAAGACAAAACCATATGGGTTAATATTCCAATTCCTGAGTTATATCACCAACAGCAAAGTGATTGTAACCAAACTTTATTCAACACTTTCCAAAGGATCCTCAACTCTCTATTTTAAGAAATACCGTACTTTTCGGAGTATAAGACGCACTCCCCCCCCCCAAAGAGGGTGGAAATGTTGGTGCGTCTTATACACCGAATACAGCCATTTTTGGCTTCCAAAAACCCCGTCCCGTGCATCCCGTTTTTGCAAAAACGTGCCCGTTTTTCGCAAAAACAGGGTGTGCAGAGGGTTTGGGAGGCCTGCAAAGTGCTCCTGGGGGCTGGGGGGGCAAAAATGCAATGCGGGGGGGGGGGGGTGGGAGGTGAAAAAGGGGNAAGGGGGGGCGCGGGGGATTGGGGGGGCCTGGAGAGTGCTCCTGGGGGCTGGGGAGGGCAAAAACAAGCAAAAAACGGGGTGCACAGAGGGTTTGGGAGGCCTGTAGAGTGCTCCTGGGGGCTGGGGAGGGCAAAAACAAGCAAAAAACGGGGGGCGCAGAGGGTTAGGGAGGGCTGTAGAGTGATCCTGGGGGCTGGGGAGGGCAAAAATGAGCGAAAAATGGGCCTGTTTTTCACAAAAATGGGGGTGTTTTTGCCCTCTCTAGCCAGCCCCCAACAGCACTCTGCAGGCCTCCCAAACTCTCTGTATGCCTCGCTTTTCACAAAAACAGAGGGTTTGGGAGGCCTGCAGAGTGCTCCTGGGGGCGGGGAGGGCAAAAACTTTTTTTTTTGTTTACCTTTTCAAAATCTTGGTGCGTCTTATACTCTGGTGCGTCTTACAGCAATAGCACTTAGACTTATATACCGCTTCATAGTGCTTTTACAGCCCTCTCTAAGCGGTTTACAGAGTTAGCATATTGCCCCCAACAATCTGGGTCCTCATTTTACCCACCTCAGAAGGATGGAAGGCTGAGTCAACCTTGAGCCGGTGAGATTTGAACCACCGAACTGCAGCTAGCAGTCAGCTGAAGTAGCCTGCAGTGCTGCACTCTAACCACTGCGCCACCTCGGCTCTTATAGTCCGAAAAATACGGTATTCTATTTTAGGAACCACAGATCATTCCTAAAGAACCTTTAATCACTGTAGAGCTTTAAAAGCATCAATTGTATCATCTTTGTAGCTATTAAAGGCGATTTTAATAAAGGACGACTGAATGTCTGGGACCTAGATAATTTCAAAGATAAGCAGATTCACCATGTAGTCAAAATATGAATTGGAGGAAGAGACTACTTCATTTACTACTTCACCAAATCTTTGCGGTTTCGTGGCCCAGCTGGGGGGAAGAGGGGAATTGGGCCAAGCGTGTACAGCTCAACTCACATGAGCAGCGAGTTGGTGTGCATGTGCATGAGTGCCTACCAGCCTGCTGCTCATACAAGTTGAGCTGCGCATGTGTGCATGCTCCAATCAACCACTCATACGGTCCAATTTGCAAATAAGCCATGGCTTATAAGCCAGTAGTGAGCTGCGGCCCAGGGGTTAGGGACCCCTGATCTAAATGGAGAACATAGATTGGCTCATGAAGTTTTCAATGTTCCAAACAGTGAAAACAACTCACACATTCAAACACTTAGAGAGTGTAAATGTTCTTTCATGTCAGCAAAATCATATTTTTCTTCCACGGACTTATTTCTCTTGAACATGTCTGATTTAAAACGTGTTTCATTAAACTTTCGTACTATGCTACTACCCTGTTTCCCTCAAAATAAGACATCCCCTGATAATAAGCCCAATCGGGCTTTTGAGTGCATGGCAATAAGGCCAAGCGCTTATTTCAGGGTTCAAAAAAATATAAGACAGGGTCTTATTTTCGGGGAAACACGGCATGAAAAGCCATCACAAGTGGACTCATTTTTTTATCTGTTTGGCCAAAATCAATATGTGATTATTAAATACATGGAAGCATATAATTATCTTCATTATTTGGATCGTCTAAAACAAAACTGCAAACTGCTTATAATAATATATGCAAAATATTTATTTCCACTTGGTTCTCCATACTAATAAGCTATTGTTATTTCATCAGGAATTATTTTATTTACAAAATTTATATGGCTAACATGTTGGTAACAAACAGACAACTTGTAAAAAGCAATATAAAAACAATATGCTAACAAGATAATGTTATGTTCTAACTGTTTCAACTGTGTTGCATGGTTCCAACCAGGTCCAGCGTTTGAGCGGGAAAAAGCTCAAACGCTATTGGCTGGTCTGTCTGACAGCTCCCTATAAAAGGGCAAGCTGTCAGACTGCTCTTTGCTGGTTGCTTACACAAGAGCTGTAATAAAGAGCTGCTTTGGAAGTCTGTCTCCTGTCATCTCTACCCACTATCCAACAGTGGCGACGAGGGCTTGGGCCAGGAGAACTGTGACTAGCTTCTTCAGCACTTTCAACCAGCCAGGCAGTCATCTTCCTGCCTCCTTCTGCCGCTATGTCCACCTTCCACCCGCCGGCGCCTTTCGACCCGACCCGGGAGAAATGGGACTGCTACATGCGGCGATTCGACTGGTTCCTGGAAGCAAACGATATGCTGGGTCTGACCGACACCCGCAAAAGAGCTGTGTTCTTGAGTCACTGTGGCCCCGAGGTGTTTGACACCGCGGAGTCNCCAGCCAGGCTCCTGCCTCCTTCTGCCGCTATGTCCACCTTCCACCCGCCGGCGCCTTTCGACCCGACCCGGGAGAAATGGGACTCCTACATGCGGCGATTCGACTGCTTCCTGGAAGCAAACGATATGTCGATATGTTGCGACAACCGCAAAAGAGCTGTGTTATTAAGTCACTGTGGCCACGAGGTGTTTGACACCGCGGAGTCGCTGTCCGACCCAACTCCGCTC
>QLTV01001030.1:3571344-3635711 GCA_003457575.1 Thermophis baileyi
TAACACCTTACTTTCCTCCCCTAGCTAACTCAAGCCCGGGTGTCTCGGAAGGCCTACCTGTGGAAGCCGAGAGCCAGCGATGTCCTCCCTTCGAACCGGTACCTTCGGCCGTGGAGGCCACACCCAGTACCTTCCAGGAGCTTCCATGCTCGAGCCCCGGAGCGGCAGCAGACCTGTCTGCACAGGCCGCTGCCTCACCACCAACTGAATTGCGCAGGTCTAGTAGGGCTCCAAAACGCCCCGCCTACCTGCGTGATTACGTATGCTGGACAGCTCCATCCAGGAGGGGAGGGGTGTTATGTTCTAACTGTTTCAACTGTGTTGCATGGTTCCAACCAGGTCCAGCGTTTGAGCGGGAAAAAGCTCAAACGCTATTGGCTGGTCTGTCTGACAGCTCCCTATAAAAGGGCAAGCTGTCAGACTGCTCTTTGCTGGTTGCTTACACAAGAGCTGTAATAAAGAGCTGCTTTGGAAGTCTGTCTCCTGTCATCTCTACCCACTATCCAACAGATAAAGTTAAAACGTATCAGAGGAACCCAAACAAATGAGGAATCATATAATACACTCACAAAACAGAAATATATATATATAGGTTCCCTGAACATCCTAACCCTAATGCCTGGATAAAAGGCAGGTCTTAACAGTCAAGTCTAACTGTCTTCCAGAAGGCCTTTAAAGCAGGGGTGAAATACAGTAGGTTCTGACAGGTTCTGGAGAACCGGTAGCGGAAATTTTGAGTAGTTCGGAGAACCGGCAAATACCACCTCTGGCTGGCCCCAGAGTGGGGTGGGAATGGAGATTTTGCAATATCCTTCCCCTGGCACACCCACCAAGCCACGCCCATCAAGCCACACCACACCCACCAAGCCATGCCCACAGAACCGGTAGTAAAAAAAATTGGATTTCACCACTGCTTTAAAGTCAAATTAAAAGCCCATGTATCAGAGATAAGCAAGTAATACTTTATTTCAATAAGCCTAAAAATACAAGTAAAACCAATTCAAGTTAACTATGTCTTTGCTAAAAAATAAACTAAAAATATGAAACAATAACCTGTACCTATTTTGGGTCTCTCAAGTATTAGTTTCAACCTTGTGTCAAGTTTCAGGGACCGCTTTTGCAAAATGCTGACATTTGAAGTCTGAATCTGTATTGAGTAATGAAATGAGAATGATTTCACTAATATTTTAAATTAGGTATATTCTCTCCCCCTCAGTTGCATATGGGATTTTTTAAAATGCATGTACCATTATTACTAGGTTTATGTGGCAGAAATTTGAGAAATGAAAAATCCAGATTTTAAATCTCTAGCAAGTTCTGAAATGAAAGAGAACTGCCTGCTTACGGAAGATGAACAATTAATAATGTACCACATGAAGTAGGTCAATGAAAATATCAATTTTTAAAAACACCTGGGTCTGGGTAAAAGAGCTCTTGAAAGACTAGATCAAGGCGGACCAACAATTCAGCTTCATTTTTATAAAAATCTTCCTTCCAGGGTATTTGCTGCAGAAAACAACACTCAGCCTCAGAATTCAAATATTCATTAACTCAGTTTCTTCCAATTTAGTGCCCTCCAGCTGAGCTTAAACTACAGCTAAAGAATTGTCAGCCATCAGGGTCAATGCCCACATCAGCTGAAGACTTCTGAGAATTGTAGTTCCAACAACTAGACAGCCCAAGGCTGGGGCAGGCTGACATAAGTACTTACATCACCAGTGGTAACAGAGATTCATATTTACTAGGCATCTCACTATTTTAAGAATAATTGTATTTAGCATCCTTTAAGAGAAAATATGAAAGCAAATCTCATCTAAACACTCAAGAAATAATTTGTCCAAAATACTTGTTTTACCACATAAAGAAAAGCACCCAGACAAAACCCCAATGTCTTGGCTTTTTCCAGAAGGTCCACAGAGAGTAAACTGAACAGACCACAATTGATTTGTTTTGCAATTGTAAGAGGGTAACTGATCCCATTCATCCACAGATGTGGTACAGACCATTGAGTGACATTTCTTGTGGGGTGAAATTAAAGTTATGTCACAATTTTCTCCTTGGACATAGTTGGGACATTCCCTGTAAGAAACGAATAAAGTGGCTGGTTTTCACTGTTCCTTCTCCCTGAATTTTCAGCTCCTTGGTGCGATGATGTTCTCATCTGAACTCACTGACGCTATGATGACAACTCTGGAAGTCAGCTCTTAAACTAAAAGAAATGAGGGTGTTGGGAAGGTTGTCGCTTTCTTTTCTGCCAAAAAGCCAGGAACATTTTCTTCTCCATTTTTCACAATCAGCCAAACCACGATTAAATCACATGTTCAAAATGTCAAATGCTAAAAGAAAAAGAAAAAACCCTGCAAAACGATATTCATTGTACCAATTTCAGATATTTTGAGTTTTGCAGTCTGTTCTACTTTTCAAGGGATCATATTGGCCCATATGTCTTTTTTTTTTTTCTTCACAGACTTCAAATACTTTTTAAAAAGAAAATGCTGTATTATACTTTCCAGCCCCATTTTTCTTGTAGGGGGGCAACTTAATGGGCTAGTGCTGATCTATAAAGCTCTCCAGGGCTTGGACCACATTCTCACATTGGAATCAGTCCAGCCAATTCGATCTACCTGGGAGAAGATGCTAATGGCTCCACCCTTAGGAAGCAGAGAGCGGCTAAAATTCAGAGATGCTTTTTTCCAGAGGCAATGCTGCTTCTTTGAGTAGCCTCTGAGTGGACTTTCAGGCTGATTCCCGCTAGGACTACTTCCTGAAACAATCAAAATGGAGTTCTTCTGGAAGACATTTGGCCTATGATTTCATCTTGTCTGGGTTTATAGATTGTTTTTATTATTTTGTTTGCATTCAATGCTTTATCTAATTAGATTGTGGGGTGTTTTCATTGTGTGTTTTGTTGTGTATTTTTATCACTGTGAACTGCTGATTTCAGCAGCCTCTTAGATGTGACACATCGACAGAAAGGTAATGAAATACTCATCAATTTCTGAAAAACCAGTTTATTCTGTTCTGGCATGGGTGGCTGTTCTGACCATATTTATTTTAAGTAAAAGAGTCTCCAAATAAGAACACTTAGAAAAAGGATAGATATGAATCCAGAATCATGATGCTGCGGGCATCCTGGGAGGATGAGTAATACACAGGAGTTTTGTTTGTGTTGGATCATTTTCCTGTTTTATTGTTTCATGGTTGTTTTATAGCTACTGCTTTTACTGTTGTTATGAGACACCCAGACTTGCTTAAGATGAGTGGCCAGTTAAATCTTTTAAACAAATAAATAAGAACATCCATTTAATTTATAATCTGAATGTGGGAAAACAAAGGTATTGAAACAGGTAGTAACTATTTTGCTAGGTTGTATTCAACTTGGCCTTTCACTTAGTGAAAACACTTCTGCCTATGGAAAGGTTTTGGTGCTTTCAGTCCTCTACTGCTGCCTTTTTGTACTTTATCTTATGAGATTTTTGTGATTTCACACTTTTCCAGACCAATTTTTCAGGGAAATAGCAACAAGCAGCAAGCACTCAGCATGGAGTTCAATAAAAACTGCATGCTTTATTCTATGCATAGGTCATACCTGCTACTAATGTAAAACCGTAATGGAGGAACTCCATGTTGTGAATACAACAACAAATGTACTTTCAAATGTTTATATGAAACTGAATATATTATCATTGCCTACATAAAATCAGTGCAAATAAAGTACAGCCTCAACATTCTAAGAGAAACTATTTTGAAAATGCACAAAAAATTCTAGCAAAAAAACCTGTGATAAAACAGTGAAGAGATTTGTGGCACACTTTTGTGGATTACAGTGATGGCCAGAGTCAAATAGGTAAGACATAAGTAAGTGGTTCCTTTAATGTTTTCAAAACAGTCAGGTCTGCCTTTTTAGAGCTTAACTTTTGTCTACATTGAAAAGCGCTTATCTTTGTTTTCAAAATTAAGGACAGCTTCGACCATTCCATCTGCACATAGATTACTACTGTTGGGAATTTTAAAGAATGTATGTGCAACCTGAACATTCAAAAACCAGGTTTCTTGTTAGCCAGCTAGAAGTCTCTCTGCTCCCTATGACCTTTATAGAGTTGGATAAACAGCAATACAAACAATCAAGCGTAAAAGAAATTCAAAAGGGCATACCAACACAAGTTGAAGCCAAGGTAACCTTTTAAGCAGTGAAGATGGTAGACAAGATCAACTAATGGTGAACCGGTAAGAGCATTCTGAGATATTGGAGATGATCAGAGGACAAAATGAAGAGAAAATTGAACTACTGAAGAAGTGTGAGAAAGTGTGAGGGAATATGAGTTTGACTCACAGAAAGGGGAGAGCGATGTCAAGCCATTTTAGAAAAATATCTTGAGTTCTAGGAAAGTGGACTGGCTTAATTTTATTAGGACATTTATGTGTGATTGCTTCCCTTTTCCCAAGAATAAGACTCATTTAAACCCTTTAAACTGGGTGTAACAGTTACACAATTACATCTTGTCTTTTAGAGTTCGTCTAAGATTTGTTAAGTCCTGTAGTTTTGAAGTTTTGAGCTTCAATTGGGAGGACACAAAGCACCTTTTTTCTATATTCCTAGAGCTAGATTGAAGACAGAAATCCTGGTAGAAGAATCTAAGAAGAAACAGAAAGGTTGTTGTCAGATCTTTGAGGTAGGCCCGATCATGAAACAAACAATGCAAGGATTACAGGAATTCTTTATTGTCATAGGGTATAATAAAAAGAATCCCAAAAGTCTGCTGGCATTTCTCTCTGCTCTCTTTTATACCAAACAGAACAGGACATGACAGGGGATGGTGGTGGTGAAGTCTGTTCCTCGTGTTCTCTCCTATCTCAGGAGTGAGTTATCTTTACAATTCTTTTTCAAGGCTATATCTGCATTTCTCTACTCGAAGATGCTGCATTGTCAGTCCTATGTGATGGTTCTGTAACACTAAAAGGCTTATGAAATTGTATAGATTTTTTTTTCAATTATCCTGTAAGTCTAGGAAGATTTGGTTTTCCCACTAGAATTAATTTTCAGTCTGTTTTCCAACTAAGATCCTATAATGGCTCAGTTGCATTATATCCAGTTTGCAGTTTTGTAAAACTAGTTTGAGACCATTGCCGGGAAGTGAGATATGCACTAAAATATATTTATAAAAGGTATAAAGTTTAGCACACAATATGTTGAAATACTCCCAAACCATTTCCAAGAGGGAAAAATTTCTCTTTGGCATTTATGATATATGCACTGATGCAAAATTCATTATGTGCAACCAGAGATATTCTCTTATTATATTCTCTTTGCAGTCATCTGATTGTCATCTGAAGGTCAGTCATTAGCTCTCTGAGAGTTGTTGAGGCCACTTGGGGATTTATCTGTATCCTCAGGATCACCTAAATCAGAGTGCAAATGGGTGTGTGGAGTCTTCTTGGGACTGCTGAAAGAACTGTGTTGTAGAGAGGATATAGATAGAATTGTATCCCTCTCCCTCTGTTGAGGGAGGGATGTTCAATTTTAACATAGATGGCCTGTTTGACCTCTCTTTGGGACACAGTGGTTAATGTGTTGGGCTTGCATTGGAGAAAGTTTTCTGGTCTGCCCTTGGCCATGAAAGCTGATTTTAGCCAATTGTTTCTCTCAGTCTAAAGTGGCTCGCATAGCTGTTGTGGTGAGGGAGGGAGGAATGTTTTGTAAACTGCTTTGTACACTGCTTTATGTTCTGAGGGAAATTTTCATATTGTAGTCCCCATTCTCTCATGTTTTTCTATGGCTTCTTCCCCCTTTTTTTAACTTACTATGAAAAGAAATAAAATAGTTGTGCAATGTTTTTTTGACTGTGCACGTCTCCATCTGGAATCATCCAGTAGTTAAAATGCATAAACAAAGAATAAACTCAAGACATAGCTTGCTTCCAGTTCCTTTTGCCAGTTAACTTGCTGATAATCTCTATCTAAATATGTCGCTTTCAGGAATGCATTTCTAATTAAAGCTCCACCCCAAAGCCCTTGACATGAAGCTTTCTTTTCAATGTTCCATAATAGAAACTTACCAAAATCCCAACTGTATTTGTAATCAATGTTTGAATGTACAACTTCCAGCTATTGTAGATATCCAGAAATTGTTTAGATTTCAGTAATGCCTCTTGCAATATACTATTTCTATTTAAATGATGTGCGATTCTTCTCACAGTTAAAAAAAACACCTCACTAGTAATTATTGAATCATATAATATAAATTATTTTAGATTTTTAAACTTTAACTTACAGGATGTTTTGTCCCTTGAAGAGAAATTTGTGAAGTCATTTGGCAAATTAAATTGGCAACCAACCCCTTAATTATATGAAATAGAAAAACCTCAATACCACATTGGCTTTAATGGGAATGGGATTAGGAATTCTCCTCTAGGTGTGGTCCTTTCCAAGCCAAGGTATAATGACACATAAGAGCAGAAAACCCCAGAAATGAGATAATCGAGAGAGAGAAAGAGAAAGAGAGAAATTGTAATACCAGGAACTGAAATGTATAAAACAGGAATAAAAGTCATTGTATGTTTTGGTCTCTAATTCTGGTGTACAATTAAACATTTCATTGACTTATTAAGCTGACTTTGTAACAGGAAGAGCTCCATCAAGGAATTTGCGAAGCTTCTCCTATACAGCTGTATCTTGTTCAAGGTTGACTAGAACAGCAAAATCTGCTGGGGGTAGGATGGTGGATGGTGGAAAAGTACAGAGATATTTCATTAGTCGTGGAGGAGATGAGATTCTCTTGGTTTGGCCAAATGTCAAAGAGATCATTTGACCTAGGGGTCAACAGGCAGCACACCTTACCAACGCCTAGAGGTTTTTTGCTTATATTATTATTTGTGTGAAGGGAAAGGTTTGTGTGCTGCTATACAGCTGTGGCCTCCAATGATGTGCATAGAAAGTAAAATGATTTGCACATGCATCTCCAAGTGGCAAGAATATAGTGTCTCCACCAAGGTTGGCCCAGCCCTGACTCTCCTGTCTTTTGGGAAAGCTTGAAAAATCTGGTTTTTCCAGCAGTTCCTCAGCCAGGGTGAACCCCCATAAGCAGTGTGATACTTTTATTTTGTTTACTATTTTTATGATATGTGTGTGCATTTTATTTTTGGCTTCTTTCTGTTGGTTATCCATGATTTTTTGTTACATTTTTGCACTGGGAGTGGGGTGGGGAAAGGAGAAAGAAATAATTGTTGAAATTGTAGTTGACCATAAGAAGGAAGTATTAATTGCTCAGTCTTGCTAGAAAAGCCCAGAAAATAAAACTAAATAACAACATTTATAAAAGCATTTTTCTGCCCCAATTTCAACTAACAGAAGCACTTGGGTACATGTCACAAAATGTACTGTGCCGGAGAGAACACTTGAGATGTATAATGATGTATTTATGTCACTTTATTATTGAGAGCCAGTTTGCTTTAGTGGTTAAAGCATCAAGCTAGAAAACAGAAGACCATGAGTTCTAATCCTACTTTAGGCACAAAACCAATTTTCTTTCAGTCCTAGGAAGGAAGCAATAGTTAGCCACTTCTAAAAACTTTGCCAAGAAAATTGCAAGGACCTATTCAGACAGTTTGTGAAAATTGGACACAACTGAACGGAAGAAAAAAAAAAACCATTATTACTTACCAGGTTATGATTCAACCTCTGCAGGACCGGAGGTGGACAGAAATAAACAGGCCACAAAGAAGAAAGTCTTTGCAGCCCAATGACTATTAAGTGATTCAAGATCTTGTGGTACTACTAGAAATGAAAGCCAGGGGCCAAGCTTCAACACATAACTGAGCAGAGGTATAATTACACAAAATAATCTCTAAGCCAATGACAGGCCAAAATCCAAGAATGAAACGTGGCAATTCTTCCAAGGTGACTTTTTTTATTGTTTCATTCCTATAAACAAAATCTTGCCGGACTGAGGACTCTACTGTCCCCATCTATATAATATACTCTGTGAACTTATTAAGGAAGGGCTGCCTTCATTCCTCTCACACATAATATCCGGACTGAGTTGCCTCTTACTCCTCTGGAATGTACCCCCTCCTTCTTCACTACATCCCATAATGGCCAAAGTGAGCAAGCCCTCTAGGATTGGATAATCTTTTCATCAAGAAATCTAAATTGCCCCAAATGCAAAAAGGAACTTTCTAATCACTGTCCCAAAGGTGCTTTTTCAAAAGGCAACTGGGCTTTGTTTTAGGAAAAACGAAGTCCAGTTGCCTTTTGAAAAAGCACCTTTGGAACAATCATGACGTGGATGACTGAGAATCTCCATAGACATTTTTCTAATTGCTACTATTTTTATGTCCCCCAAATAAATATTAGGACCACCACATGGTTCATGGGACCTCCCAGAGGAAACGAGATACAGGGACACAACCTGGAGAGACAGCAAAATAGATTCTGTAGAGAGTAAGAGATAAATGCAACAAATACGCAAGAATCATTGCTTAGCAAAGACAGTTGAAATTTGGGAAATCCTGGGAAGTAAGATAATATTCAAAAGCGGCTTAGGTAGATTTCTCCCTAAGACACAGGTATAAGGAGGAGGGTAGTCAAGCACAATTAAGATTCTGTTAGTATAACCTTTCTTAATAAAATATTATACTGTGGAGTTGATTTTCTCATCTGATTTACCTACTGGGCCTGACAGATCTCCCAGTGCAAATCTTTTCTGAAGAAGCTACTATTAATAGCAGATAGACACATATGGAGAGCATACTATACCTTTCTTTTTTGCCTCTGCTATTTGTAAGTTGGTCATTGTTTATTTAGTTAAGTTGACCTTTATTAATTTATTTAATAAATTATTTAGTAGGCCATCTGACTCCCAAATGACTCTGGGTGGCTCACAATTAACGTCAACATATAAAAAAAAATACAACAGACCAGAACAGCAAAATACAAATACAAATCACATCAAAGTAAAACAAAACGAAGCAGAACAAAAAGAAGCTGGCACAATTACCCTGTCGCCCAAGGCCTGGAAAAACAAGCAGGTCTTCCACAATTTTCTGAATAAAATAACAGATACAAACATATCTTTCAAACTTAATTGAATGACAGTTCAATTAATTATTTGCTAAAAGTCCTCTGTCTGAGCACAGTGCACAGTGCAGAGTCTTCTCATCTGAAAGATAATATGAAATAATGTTACTGGTTGTATTACCCAGTAAAATTGTGATAGACCCTGAAGCACCCAACTGCCAACTTCCTATCCTTTTCAATAATAAATATTGTGTAGGCTGGTTCTGTATCTGGGCTACAACTGAGCACAGTAAGGTATGCAGAACCCCGTCTAGATTACCATTAGCCAATATATCTCATAATCCTTTCTTTTCTTTTTTCTCCCTTTAAATCAGGGGTCCCCAAACTTGGCAACTTTAAGACTTGTGGACTTCAACTCCCAGAATTCTCCAGCCAGCTTTGCTGGCTGGAGAATTCTGGGAGTTGAAGTCCACAAGTCTTAAAGTTGCCAAGTTTGAAGACCTCTGCCTTAATAAACACAGATCACTTGGGTGTCATTATATTTTACCTTGTTATTATATTTCTTTGAGTTGGTTGGATTATGATTGCACTTATCTCAAATCAAATCCTAGTAGGACTACAAAAAGTATTAAGTTCACAAGTCAGGATAAACTGTTATAAAGGGTTATAGTTTTCAATAGTTCTTACATATTTATCTATAGTTATTTAGCTTAGCTATTTGTGGCCTTCAGACTTTGTAACGTTTTATAGGGGTTTTTTTTGGCTTTATATATATATTTAATTCCATGCAAATATATATATATATATATATATAAAATAAAACAAATGCTACTTTATTAATATAATGTTTTACTTTTTCTACCTTTATATTGGAATGAGGTCGGTAAAATGAAGACCCAGATTGTTGGGGGGCAACATGCTGACTCTGTAAACCACTTAGAGAGGGCTATAAAGCACAGTGAAGCGGTATATAAGTCTAAGTGCTATTGCTGTTGCTATTGTTATGTTATTTGCTTTGCGCTGGTCTACAACCAAACTAGAAGTAGCAAGGAAGCAAATGAGTAAAACTGTCTTAAAAGGATGTTTCCTACCTTATGATTGTAATATATTTTGGAACAAATTCAGCAGACATAATTATATTTAAATAACACGTGCCTGAGAATTCACTGCGGAAAATTTATGACTTTCAAACACAAATGAAACCAAGTATGTAACTCAATAGTGGTAGTGCTGGGCTTTGATTGCACAAACATGTCAAACACGGATGATCTAATTCTATGTCATGTGGGAGATTTGCCTATCCTTTTGAAAGAGCAACAACTTGTTTGTTTTTCCTCTATTTTGCTGCTGCAAAGATAGTCATACATGGATTAAGCTTTGTGAAATAAATTATATTAAAAGAATGTGGACTGAAATCATTTGGACTCATTTCCCCTGTGACCCCGTAAAGTCCTGGAAGCTGTCGAGTTCATACTCCTCTTTTCAGTTTGAGGCGGGGAGAAAAGTACATTTCCATCCTCTTGATTGCTTCCACTGCAGTCCATCCAAATCTTCAATGGCAGAAAATACATCACATATCATCCAACTCTAGGACAGCACTCAAGGAAAATATATTTCAGATTCCAAGATTTTAAGGGAAGAGATCCAAGAATAGCTAAATAATAATAACATTCAGTTATACTAAACCCTACTTCAACTAGTATGGAAACTGCTATTCAATAACATAGGTATTTCAAAATATTAAGAAGGTACTATGAACTTTTGCTAGAATTGCAAACACTGGAGAACTGGTGAACTATTTTTTGTTCCAAGTGTGATGTTTAAGAAAAAGATGATTGTTTTTGACTGGATGGAAAGCTATAACTTGAGAGGGATAAAATTATATTGTTATTTATGCTTTGTTTCTGTCTGTGATAAAATCAAGATTTAATTTCTTTCAGCCAGAAACATCTTTCAAAGTGAACGCCTTACACCAGGGGTGGGAAACGATGGCCCTTTTATGCCTTGTGGACTTCAACTCCTAGAATTGGCTCAGGAATTCTGGGAGTTGAAGTCCACAAGTCAAAGTTGCCATCATTCCCAACCGCTGCCTTACACCTCTGACTAGACTAGAGTTTATTAATCAGGTGCTAATTCTTGGGACATACAGACTTTTCTTGGTGAAAGTTGTGAATTATAAATTATAAATCTGTCCATTATTTCCCAGTTTAAAATGCTTAAGCAATGCCATCAGTGCTGCTTTTGGAGTGAGATCACCAAGTCAAAACAAAATACAACACATATAAAATTCTGGAATGTGGCTGAAATTATTCCTTCTTTTCCAAAGTTTTCTCAGGACAGTTCAGAAAGTCTGCTCCCTGTCTGAAGGATAAAACATAGGTCCATAACTACTACCGGTAGGCAATCAGAGCTTCCCACAAACATCAAGGATTAGAAGACTTCACATACATCAAAACTGCTTCCAGATGAGACAAGTGCTTTTATTGCATGGGGGGTGGATGCAATGAATGAAGCAGACTATAGACGTAAGTACATAAACCTGTTTCCACTACTGCAGAGGTGGGGAATGATGTCCCCTTTATGACTTGAACACTTCAACTCCCTGAGGTAGCATTCTGGGAATTGAAGTCCACAACTCATAAAAGGGCCATCATTCCTCACCCCTACCCTACAGTATTAGTCAATGGTACTAGCTAGTGACTGACTCTAAACAAAAGATATTTTTATGAAAGCCAGAGAGGGTTTTCTTTTCTTTTTTTTTAATGCCATGGAATTTATTTATTTATTAAACAGATTTATATAGCCACCCAATTCACACAAGGTGACTCCGGGTGATGTACAACATAAAAAATCCACAGTTGAAAATCCAGAGTTTAATGCCCCTAAAACCCCACCCCCATCCCACGGTGGCAACAACACAATCAGGCATATTTAGAGATGAGATTAGAATTATCTTTGATCCTCTCATTGATATTAAATTTGCATTTCCTCCACTGTTCGTGGTGTGAACATACTCCGAAACCAACCACAAGAACTTAATTTCAGCTAATTCAACATATCTTTTAATAACAGGCCATACGTCTTTCTGAATTTTTCACAGGAAATAACTATAAACTTCAAAGCATGGGTTTGTTTACTGTTTTACTTCAATTAATAACAGTGAGGATATCCATGCATGATCACTAATCATAACAGCGCTAATTGAATTTTTCTTATTTTCTCAGTCATAAAAGTAGTGACCTGACCAAGAACAACTCTGAGGTGGAGACAATGAATGGAAAGCAAACTGCAAAACGAATAATGAATGGATAACATTCCCCTTTTTGGGAAGACCAAGAACATTGTGATTTGATGGAACTGATGAGATCCTCAAAAAGATGACAGCGAGAAATTAAAAACAAATAGACACCACAGTGTATGACATGATTTATGGAAAGGGTAGAAGCAGTTTGCAAGGACAGAAAAGTGGACTGAATGGTGTTGCTATAAACTAGATATGGCTACAGTTTCTGCACGTGTCGTGTGTTTAACATTTTTTGCCTATTACTTTCTGGCTGCTTGACTGTGTTTTCTACGTGTGTGTGTGTGTGTGTGTGCGCGCGCGCGTTAGATTTGTATCCCACCAAATCTAAAATCAATTCTAATTTATTCTATCCAAAAGAGCAATTAGATGTAAAAAGCTTCAGTCATCTTTCTGACCTTATTTTAAATACATCTCTTGATATATTGAGTGGAACTCATAACTCAAGTGTTTAGTGGCATATCTAAATCTTAGTCCAACTCATTATGGGTATCACTATATAAATGATTATATTTCTTGATAAACTATTTGGAGTAATGCCAGCCATTCGTGCATGGTAACTGTTCCAATATTTAAATTTCTATAAACTCCACCCTTTCATCCGTGATCAGAAATAAAGCAGGGGAGGACTGCTGTTGTGTGGCAATCTGTATTATTTATATAAATAAATATATGGGTGAAATATAGCAGAATAAAAAACTTGAAACAATGCAAAACAATATACAAAGTTAAAATTCATCCCCCAAGATGAACCTAAGCAATTACTTGGATTTTAAAACTTGGTAGAAGGGCAATTTTGACTGCTTTTCAAAATGCTATGAGGAAGGGGTTGGGTGAAAGTTCCAAATGTGAATGCCCCCAAAGAAAAGATGCTTATGTTGTTTATGCCGCTTATGTTGAAAGATGTGATCCATGACCTGCAAACAAGATTGCCGGGCTGGAAAAAGGGAGCCAAATTGCTGATCCCCATTTTCCTGGAATTGCTACTGAAATATAATCCTGCTATATTTCTCTCTGCCTATCATACCGGAAATTAATTCCTTATTCTCTTGATCTCCCCTGATGGTCTTTCAAATTCCCAGTTTGGAGCATCCCACCAGGGATTTCTGGTACCTCCTTCTCATCATAGCCACCGTCCAGCATTTCTCATACTCTTATGGGTCCCCTCTCAATTAGGGCTCATAGATTGAGGATGGACCTTCTTGTATTCTCATACTGATGGTCGGTTCCTTAAAAGGATTAAAATATTGTTCCCAATTGTTCCCCATCATCAATCAATCATAGCAGAAGACATAGAGAATCATGGTCAGCATAGATCTGCAACAACTTCTCTACATCTCCAAACAGAACTTTTACATGGCAACAGGCTTCAGCTGGAGCAGAAAGCAGTGGCTCCAACTGGGACACCATGGGCTTGCTGATTGCCAACCCAATGAAAGTGATGAACATTTCTGCCCTTCTTAGCCTTTTCCTGGTCAAGGCCCAAACAGCAGTAGATGACAAGAAATGAGATACATGGTGGCGCAGTGGTTAGAATGCAGTACTGCAGGCTAATTCTGATGACTGCCAGGGGTTCGATTCTCACTGGCTCAAGGTTGACTCAGCCTTCCATCCTTCCGAGATTGGTAAAATGAGAACCCAGATTGTTGGAGGCAATATGCTGACTCTGTAAACTGCTTAGAGGGCTGTAAATCACTGTGAAGCGGTATATAAGTCTAAGTGCTATTGCTATTGCTATTATGTATGAGATTCATACATAAGTCTCAGTAAAAAGATTTAATGCAAGGAAAAAGGTGATACAGAATATTGGACTCTATTTCCCATGTATCAGAGAGAACATTAAGGCAGAATCTCCTGGAGTGATTTGATCCTCTTTTTCAAAAATTCCTAAAGGTTGGAATAATGACTCACTTAGGAGATAAGGCTGGAATGTCCATCTGGTTCTTGTCTGCCATATTTAGCACTATAGCACTTAGACTTATATACCGCTTCATAGTGCTTTACAGCCCTCTCTAAGCGGTTTACAGAGTTAGCATATTGCCCCCAACAATCTGGGTCCTCATTTTACCCACCTCAGAAGGATGGAAGGCTGAGTCAACCTTGAGCCGGTGAGATTTGAACCGCCGAACTGCAGCTAGCAGTCAGCTGAAGTAGCCTGCAGTGCTGCACTCTAACCACTGCGCCACCTCGGCTCTATAACACATTTTAACCACTCTAACCACTGTGCCACCTCGGCTCTATAAAACATTTTTCTTCTTCCATATTCAACAGAATTCTATTACAGCCTAACTCTGTGTGACAAAAATTGCAGGGCATCTGACTCCTAGCAATGGGTGTAGAGGTTAACAGTGGACACCCTGAGTACCATTTCCCTCCCTTCAGTGGGGAAGGGAGCTTCTCTCTGGGCTTGGCAAGATATGCCAAAAAGCACAAGCCTACTTTTTTAAAGTCGATAAAAGCAGTTTGATGTTGCCAGAGATCCTGCTGTTCAAACACCTCAAACACTGTGACATCTATTCCCAAAGAGCCATGTAGAGAGATAGATTATTCCACAGTCCAGAATTTCAGTGATATATGTGTAAATGGAAACCCAACTGCTGAGAAAACATCCAGTTCAGAGACAGACTGTTCTGTTTCATCTAAAATTCCAGAAAAAAACTGTTCCTCTGTGTACACCTCTCTCTTATAGCAACTTACACACACCAACACATACTTGTGTGCTCGCTCAACAATTTCTGTGTGAATAGCAATAGCACTTAGACTTATATACCGCTTCATAGTGCTTTACAGCCCTCTCTAAGGGGTTCACAGAGTCAGCATATTGCCCCCAACAGTCTGGGTCCTCATTAGCAAACCATATTAGCCCAGGCCATCCACTGTTGTCCTTAATGCACATGTTTCTTTGAAAAAGTAGCATATAAATAAAAATATGACAATCTGAATAGTAGGTTTGTACAAAATCTACTAGTATTTCAGGAACTCTCCCAGAACATGATAATCCATTCAATCTGGGAATAATGCAGTAGTTTTCTGGAAGTTAATCCTCCAAGCCAGAAGCAGGAGATTTTGCATATGCCTAACAATGCATCACCTAGTATTTTTGGATTATTACTTACAGTAATGATATTAAAAAGTTTAAAAGGCTATAGATTTCGCCCGATTTAGTAAAGTTTCCCATATTAAAAAGCAAAGCTGTTTTACTTTGTTATAAGAAAGGCTCTCAAACCAAATATTTGAAAAACAAAAGCAAGTTTGTACCTATTGTTCTTCGAAGATCTTCACACTGGCTAATATGAGGAAACTTCAGGATTTCCTTCCATTTTTTGCTTTTACCTTTGCGCTTTCCTCCACCTCCTGCAGAAGAAGAAAGGATTCTGTTATTAAGTTTGTTATTATAGCCAATTCTCATTTTCCTTATACCCTGCCTCTCTCCAAAACACACACGCTCCAGCTGTTGTTTGGTACATTCACGCATGTACATGTTTTACAATACCCATTGTTTTCAGTATCATAAACTGACTGATGGGGATTTCTAGGACTCTGATTATAAAGATGTGCAACAGTTACTGGGCAACTGTAAACACTTCCTCCTCTTGTTCCAAAAATAAGCAGAACGGCCAGTTGCTGCACAGACAGCCATCTGTATAACAGGAAGCAGCCATATGCAGAAAAACTGTGCTGTGTGTATGTGTGTGTGTGTGTGTGTGTGTGTGTGCTCGCGCGAAGCACCCATATGTACAAAAAAACTGTGCTGTGTGTGTGTGTGTGTGTGTGTGTGTGTGTGTGTGCGCGCGCACACACACACACACACATCTATTTGCCAGTCAAACTGGGAGCATTATCCAAAGTCTTGTGCCTCATCTATTGAACAATGAAGAATCTCTTCCCCTGATAAAGCCCCTTATACAACATTGGTACCAAAGGACAGACTGGGCTATATAATTGTCAACCAACTCCAGAGACCTGTTTCTGATTATCTACAGCTTCAAAAACTTGGTTGTAGAATGGACAATTAGTCTGAGCAATGATAAGCAGCAGTAACACAATCTTTGTACCTTGTTTCACTTCATTATCATTTCTAAATTTCATCACCTCTTATAGGCATCATACAGACTATTGAGATTAATATGCTTGCCACTAACTCCCTTGTGCCCAAAGCAATGGCATCTGGCAAAGACAGTCTCTAGCATCATCTTTTCCACAGGACATCTTTGCATCCCACATAGTTTATAAGCATTCTTGGGAAATAAAACCGATGACTGGAAGCAGCTCAGTGTTAGAATTAATGCATATTTGAAAACAAAAGCATAATTTGCAGAACAATCCATGAATATCAGCTAGCAATCAAAAGACACAAAGAAACCCCTTTAATCTCACAACACATGGACAGATTCAACCATAGTTATAATTTGGAAACTGTGAGCATCATAGACCAAGCTAAATCCAAAATTCTTGAAAGCTTGGTATTCAGACAAATCAGCCATCAATAGACAAATCGAGAAAAACCACATTTACACACCATTCAAAGGAGATAATAAAAAAGGTAAGAATACTGGAACACATGCTCTCTAGAAGCTAACACCCAGCTAAGCAGGAATTAACATGAGACAAATAACCAAGCAGAATACCCTAATCAAGGAATTACCAATGACAAAACCATATCCCAACCAATATTGGCCCAGCAAGCTATTGTATATAAACAGGGAGCAAACCCCACACTCAAAAGCACTAATGATGTTACAAATTGGGTAATTAAACATCTACAAGCAAACAATCAAGAGAGCATCAAGGACTCCTATAAAAGCAAAGTTAAGGTACAGTAGCAGACAGCATTCCGGGGGAATTGAAGGGAGTTGGGTAGTGGAGGAGGAACAATTTAACTTGAATGCCTTTCTCTTAAAATGACTTTTGGGGATTAACACAAAGCACTATGGCAGCTATTCCATTACTGCAGGATTTTGTGTGTATATTCACAATATACTGTTAAAGTTTAAAATGCCAGAATTAACATATTTATCAGCTTCCAACTTGAATTCAGCAAAAATCACTCACATGCTCAATATGTCCTGTTAAAAATCTTTACTGGTACCAGGAAGAAGCAGTTGAGTTTCTCAATCAACACAACTATAGTCTCTCTCTCTCTCTCTCTCTCTCTGTGTGTATAGTATATAGGGGGAGGGGGGGAAGAAATTTTTGGTCCCATCCACTTAGATGATACATTCTTTCTTCAGTAGTTATTGGATGTTAAGTTTTCAAAAGAACAAAGTATTAGAACAACAAATGGTTGTTTCTCCATGTTTATCCTTCAAGCAATGCCAAATTTAAAGTATTGCTAAAGGAAATAGAAGACTGTTAGGGCAGATGGAATACCAACGAAATATCTCATCAAATACTTGGAGCAGAATTTCTCACCAAAGAGGAACTACCAGAGAGAAAACCCCATCTGCTTATCTGCAACCTGTAAGCAAGCCACTTCCGCTTGCCTTCAAAGAAAGTACGGTAGATCCACATGGAAAGACTAGATTGATATAGGTTTGTGGAGGAATTAAAGGTAAATAACACTTTAATAGTAATAGTAACCTGTGCGCCCAACCAAAAGACTGGCTCCAACATTATGCACCATATGAGGGTTGCTGAATAGTGTTCATCATTTAATGTTTAAATGATGGTATACAGACCTGGTATATAGACAGCTAGACAAAAGTTTTCTGGACCACAGTTACCACTCCACCATCTAGGACAGAGGTGGGGAACTACTTATGACTTGTGGACTTCAATTCCCAGAATTCCTGAGCCAGCCATGCCAGCTCAAGAATTCTGGAAGTTGAAGTCCGTACGTCATAAAAGGGCCATAGTTCCCCACCCCTGATCTAGGATGAAGCAAGGTACTAGCACTGTATTCTACTTTAGATTTATGTATAAAGACATACTCAGATTTGTTCTGAATTTCTTCTTTAAATTTTGACCTATTGAGTGTTCACATCTTTAATCTTATTTTTCTTTTCAATATCAATATCTTTTTGTTCTTTCTCAGCTCAAACTCTGCACTTATTGTCTGTAACCTTTTAATGAAAAGAGGATATAATTCTGCCTTGTCCTACATTTCCCAATTTGTTTACCATGGCACGACCCATTAAACACCCATCACACAGGTGCCTTTTATTATTTTATTAAATTTCTCTACAGCCCAGTAGCCAAATCTCACAAGCTGGTTTATAAAAAAGAACATTAAGTTGTAAAATGCCAGAAACATTCTAAAACATAATGCAACACTTAAAAATGTATCTTAAAACACCCTCAAATAATAACATGAACATTTTAACAAACAATAACAGATTTTTTCCAACATGATAAAGAACTAAAACTCCTAGAAAACACATATATACAAATCTCAGTTTTCCTTAAAAAATTCACATTATTTTGACTTCTATCTTTTTCTTTTGATTCTTGATTTTATTCAGATTTATTACATTAAAAAAAGATATTTTAGGAAATGCCTTAGTTATAAGTCTAAAAATTCCACTTCAGTATCCTTTCTTTTCTAACCTGGGATCTTGTAAATATATTAGCAATTATTAGCAGGGAATGGTTGGTGTTGTAGTTGCAATTCCTACGGTAATATTCCTAGGGAATTTACTGAGCTGGATAATCACTAGAGCAATAAAGAACGAGACTTATCAAGTTTGGCAATCTGTAAATTCCTTTACTTACAGCATCAAGGAGAATATGAAACAGCAATTACAGGCATTAAATGAAGAGGAATAAAAACAGTGTGAAGTAATTATTGTGCAAATGAATGAAGCGGACGGAAGCAAAGAATTGTTACCATGAGACACAAATACTCTGCGCAGAAAAGATGCACACAAGCAAACCCAAACTATGGGGTTTTTTTAGAAATTCATTTCTGCCAAGCTCTAAGGGAGAAAAAAGGCTGAAGCGTTCCCTAGTTACAGCGATGATTGGTGTACAATTCAGCCAATGGCTTCTCCCTTCCAGTTCCATGTCCTACAAGAAGAAGAGCATCTCTTGATGACTCATTTGCTTGTATCCAAGTGCAATATAGCAGCACTCTCTTCCCTGTGACGTCTTTATGTTGAGGTTTCCAATCAACTGCTTTAATCTGGCTGACCTTTCCAGTTTTCAGCCTCTGTCTTGAAGCTATCCTCACTTGCTTCAAACACAATTAGGCATGATGACAGGAATATATGTGTATATACGTACGTGTGCGTGCATGTAAGAACACGAGGCTATGAAGGACATTATGCACCAAAACAGGTAAGACCAGGTAAAATGGCCAAACCAAAAGCTAAAATGAGATTTTCCTGATTGCGGAAGGGTTCAGATGAAGAACTCTCCTTGAACCTCACTGGGTCTCAGTGTCTTTTTATGCTAGGACACTCACTGGATTCCCACTAGTGGTCTTGTTAACAAAAACTGAAAAAATCATCACCCAACATGTACCATGTTTGCTATTTAGTTGTCTGGGAATTTTCTGGTTGAACATATGTGTATCTATGCTCTTACAAGGTTCAATTCCTAAGCTTCTAAATAAAAGGCTCAGCATTTGGACAGAGCTTCTTGTGTCCTGTTTTTAGTCATTGATACTCAATAGTTTAGAGCATTATGAGGATCTTCCATGCAATTTCTACTGCTTCATTTTGAGCCCTAGGAAGTAGAGATGGATATTTGAGGTTACGTGGGAATCCTCTGAATAGCAGAACAAATCTGACTGTTGCTTAGCTAATTAAGTGTAAAGGTTTGTGGGGCTCATGGCTTTACAGCAAGAGTAAGGAACCTGATTTTGCCCATTTTCAAATGTTAGGCTGAACAAGTCATAGCTAAGAATGGGAATGTGAGCAAAAAGCCAAAATACAAGTGGCAATAAAGAAATACGCATGGAGGTACACATTAGCTCTGTCCTCAACTGTGGCACTTCAATCTGTGCACATTTCCTGTGGAAGTCTGTAGGAGATTTATAAACTTTCAAGCAATCAAAACAATCTTCATTAAACAGAATTCCCAACTGTTGTAGGCATGTATCTATGTACATTCATCTGAACATGCACACATGCCCTACTGAAGAGCTTTATGTGAACTGTGAAGAATGGAGCAGACAATAGATCAAACTGATTTACAATGTATTCTGACATTTCTTGACCCACTTTTAAATCGCCACACATTCAGAAGATTGCTACAACAAAGCTCATATCATTATAAAATCTACTTGCATGTAAATTATCAAACCACAGATCATTCTTACAAAATAATTAAGAAATGTTTCCAGCATCAGTGCATCAGTTATATGCTACTGCCTAATAAAGTCCACTTCTGTTCTAAGGCATCGCATTATGTGCCATCAATTAATTGTTGACTCGTAGCAACCATATACACTTCAGATATTATCAAGTAAATCATTATGCTGTGTTTTTTTTTTTTCATTCTTATGGTGCCTCTATAATCGTGTTGGATCAAAATTACTCCTTTCACATGCCATTGCTATTAATATGAAGTGTTAGGTGTCAACATGGAGTAGATTCAGGAGTTATGAAGGCTATATTTTAGATGAGATACTGTTGAAGAACAAAAATATACAGCATATGCATGGTGTTTTGGGTGGTTAAGGTAAAAGCTAAATCCATTCTTTAGGCAACACTACATGTCACATGTCCTATTTTTAGGGCATTCAAGAAAAAAACAACACCTAATGCAAAAAGTAGAAATGCATATTCTATCCATGCCTCCAAACCCCCCCCCAGGCTCCCTTATATTTACATGGAAGAGTTTAAAGTGGGAATATACTGTTCATTGTGATACAGATCAGGAACTGTGTTCAGTTAAGAACTCACATTCCCTCGTATTCAAATAACAAAAGAACTTATTTTTGAGTACCTGTTTCAAATACCTGAACTCAAAGCACTAAGTTTTTTCTAAGAGTAAATAAACTTTGATTTTGACCACCCCAATATTACACAGAGAGAGAGAGAGATGTCCATTGTTTGTAGCCTCTGATCTTCAGGTTAAAACAGCATTAGCTCGGTAGTATAATAGTAGTTCTCATTACAAGGGTAAGTATATGTCTGGCACTAGATAAAGGCTAAGATCCTCTGTAAATAAAAACTGCATGAAGATTGACAATGAACAGATGTTCTGGTGCAATCTTTCCCTGAGCCCAGCAGTTAATGATGTGAAGTCAGAGGTCATGGATTTAATTATACAATGAATAACATTGATTAATGGCTGTTTCCTCTCTTCTAATGTTGTTCACACAAGCCATGATGCCATGTACTTACAAAATAATGTCTGTATGTTGGAAAATAAAGTGGATAGGTTCCTAACCCCTTAAGGCAAATGAGGGATGATATCTTGATTCCATAAAAGCCAAAGACATTCCGTTAATACTAGTCAAAACTGAACGCTATGTCAAGACTGGATTAACTCTTTAGTGGCATCTAAAACATTATTTGAAATCCTTACCCCACTTACCCCCAGTCAATAATCCAAGTGGAATTTCTAGACAAGATACTTTAAATAATAGTAATTCCAACTTTCATAGACAAAGCTGTTATCTGGTTATCTAGATTTCTTCTTTTTTTGAATTTAGCAAATTACTGCCTTAATTATTCTGGGCAAGGACTTAAATTTATTGAGAATTGGGAAAGTGACCCTGTTAATTGTCCTAATTCCTTTTGAGACCTTGGTACTATTAATTATCACTTTCCTCTTCCACTGTGGTTTGCATCCTGGAAATAAGGATTATTAATTTTTTTAAGTCAATTTTTTAATTCTAATTACAAGGGTCCCATAAACATAGAAATGATTCTTAAGTACCAGAAGTTCTGAGCACTATTGTAAAATAACCTCCAAATTTTGTTTTCAACTGTTAAACTCATGTAACAAATTTCTCACTTAGCAGCATAAATTTCGGGCTCAATTGTGGTCGTAAATTGAGGACTACCTGTATCAACCTCACAATCGGTCATTGTCTAATAGAATCTGTTATCAAAGACTTTCAAAGATAGTTTACACATCTGCTTATATACTTTCATAAAGAGATGAACAGAAAAAACTTAATGTAACCGAGGAATGTAAAGGCAAAGGCATCTTTGTGATTAAGCACACAACACAAATAAAAGTTTGGGTGTCAAAAGAAGTGCTGTGGCCTCAGGAAGTGCTGTGGCCTCCACTCTGTAAAGAGAACAGCTCTAATTTATCCTAATTCCTCATCCATTAAGTCCCCATTAAGCAGCAGTGGGGAGATCATAGCCCGGAATGGGACTTTTTGGCTCCTACCCTTGGCCACGCCTGCTTCTCCGCCAGGTTTCCACCTCCGAGCATTCACCTCTAGCTTTTCTCCTCGGCTAACACACCCCTAGCTGTTCACCTTGGCCAATGGGCCATGGCCCCTCCATCCCATGCGCTTCGGTGCAGCCCATTCGACGACACACTGTTCATCCCGGGCTTTTGGCCAACCGGGACAGTTATCCGCCAGCCAATCGGCTAGCTGCCACTGCTGGCAGCCAGAAGCCATGGTGCGATCGATCGCAGGGGTTAGGGTTAAGGTTACGGTTTTGGATGGATGGATGGAGAACAGCTGTCTCTCTTAGCAACGGAGATTCGGGGAAGCCAGATGCACTTAGTGACCATTCAAGTTACAACGGTACTGGAAAAAGGGACTTATGACTGTTTTTCACACTTAATGACCGTTGCAGCATCCCCATGGTCAGGTGATCCAAATTCGGATGCTTGGCAACTGACTCTTACTTATGATGGTCTCAGTGTCCCAGAGTCACGTGATCCCCTTTTGCGCCTGCATTGGCAGCTAGCCGATTGGCTGATGGCTAACTGTCCCAGCCAGCCAAAAGCCCGGGGCGAACAGTGTGTTGTCGAATGGGCTGCGCTGAAGCGCATGGGACGGAGGGGCCATGGCCCATTGGCCAGGGCGAACAGCTAGGGGTGTGTCAGCTGAGGAGAAAAGCTAGAGGTGAATGCCCGGAGGCAGAACCCTGGCGGAGAAGCAGGCGCGGCCAAGGGTAGGAGCTGAAAAGTCCTAAACCCTCGTAGCCGTGTCACGTTGATGCAGATCGGAAAAGATGATGCTCTTCAAAGTTTCCCAAAAGCGTTTATAAGAGCTTTAAACAAATCTTTAAAGCAGCTTTCTCCTGCCTTTAGATGTGTAGTTCCCCCCCCCCTTTGGACAGCCATAACATATAATTCATACCCAATCTCTTGAAATAACAGTTCTGCTTCCTAGTTGACCTGAACAATATTTGGAGGGTTGCCTTGGAATTTAAACATTAATCCTATCATTAATCTCTTGGGTAACACATCATTTTAAATGTCATTAGACATTTAAACATAGTAAAGTTTTCCTATCAAGAAAATTGGGCCATTTTGTTATAGCTCTTAAAACTATGAAAATCCTGTTTTGCTTTCTAAAAAGGAAGAACTTTTGGAATATAGTTGTTCAGAGCAGTATGCACTACTCTATACCCGCAACAAATACAGTATTTTTGCAGAGCACTCAGACTCCAGATCTCCTTCCTGGAAAAGAGCCTGGATGATTTTCTATCCTCCTCTTCCTCCTCCTCCTCTGCCTAGACATTCTGAAGATGTTTTAAATAGAATTAAATATATATTCCAGTTCTTGAATTACTTTGAATTACTGCTTTTATATATTAGTTTAATGTTTGCACTCTACTATATGGATTATGCATGCTGGCACAGACATACCTTTGGTGATGAAGAAATATTTTAAATAAAGAGAAATTGTATGGCTCCTTTATTCTTGGCCAAGGTCTAATTGTAAGAAGTTGGTGGAATGCAAAGATTTAGTACAGCAATCTCCAAAGTGTGCCTCCGAATTGTGCCAGTGAATTCTGAGAGCTCTGAATGTGAGCCAAAGGAAGTATACTGAATATGGGTTTATTTGACTACCTTATGCCAAGTTACACCTTTAGAGCATCGAGCTCAAGAGTGCAGGCTCTGATTGGCAGGAGCTTTCTAGGATCTTCATGAAGGAAGAGGCTTATCCAACTCCATCAGTAGGTCATTTTTTTTTCCTGAAAAAAATACTCTTTATCAAACCAGAGATACTGTCTGCATGCCAAACCTGTGTTTACCATTGAATTATGAGTTATGCATTACCACTGTGTTATATGTCAAACGTTCAACTATTCATTTGTTTCATGCATTGGATTAAGCCATAAATCTTGGAATAAAAGGAAATAGTTGGGTTCCTACGATACATTAAGCCAAACTAAACAAATTATGTTCTGACTTATTACAATTTGTGAACTGCCTTCTTAGAGGGTAAGGCCTGCTGTGTTTGCATGCACTGGTCATGAACAAATGTGGCTTTAGGATTTGGCTTGAAAGAGCCTATTTTCAGACATAATGCTAAGGAAATCATGAAAGGCATTTCCATGGTTTTTTAGCCACTTTGCCAGAAAAGCCAAGCCAGGAGTTTTAGTTCTGAATAATTCAAGTCTTACAATCTGAACCAGACAATAAAGGAACAGAGGGTGAGGTTAGCATCAATTTTATTTACTTATTTGAAACTATTTTAGTTTAAAATAGTTGGCTTTGGAGCCAACATTTTGAAAAACAACCTTTTTTTTTTGCCATATGTGCAATGCTGAAATTTTGTCAATCTATTAGATTTGTAGATTAACATTTATCTAATGAGCTCAAGACAAATGTTGCACAAAACATTATACTGTCCTTGTACCAAAGTTGTAAAGAAAATGATAACTTGATCCAAAACCATGTACAACAGTTAACCTGCTAATCAAAAGTAAATTGGAACTAATTTATTTACTATCTGTACTGCCTTGGCAAGATTTGAGACTATTGATATAAATTCTATGTAAACAGAAGTATTGTTAGAGATATATATACCTAAGGATCTTTACTTCACAAGCCTCTGAAAACAGGCCTCCTGCAGAATCTTTTCAGAGTCCAAAAAGAAAAATAAGACTACACTGTCCAGTACAATTCACTATGTTTGAATAAAGCACTACCCAAAATAATCAAGTTAATAATAAGGTCACTTCGATCCACATAGAGTTGAATGTTTGGTTCTGTGAATTCAAATATATCTAGTTGAAGAACTGCCATTAAGGCAATTTGTTTGTTTATATATCTCACTTTTATTTTTTTACAATCTCATTTTTATTATTTTTACAAATAACTCAAGGCAACAAGGCCTTGAGTTATTTGGCAACAGACATATCCAACATACCTTCCTCCTCCTATTTTCCCTACAGCAACAACCCTGTGAGGTGGGTTGGGCTGAAAGAGTGTGACTGTTTCAAAGTCATCCATCTGGCTTTCATGGCCAAGGCTGAACTTGAACTCCCTGTCTCCCGCTTTCTAGTCTGGTGCCTTAACCACTAGACTAGACCAAACTGGCTTTCAGTTACTATAAGTAATACATTACTAAAGAATTTTAATCTATTAATATTTTTCTAGATTCTGTCTCAACCTTCTTTTAATGCAATAATTAGTTCTACTTAACTTGCAATAGCAAGGTACTTACAAACAGCAATTTGATTTAAACAACAAATTCCAGAACATCAATAACTCCTCCATTATTGCAGTGTTTCTCAACTTCATCAGTTTTAATCTGTATGGACTTCAACACCCAGAATTCTCCAGCCAGCATGCTGGCTGGGGAATTCTGGGAATTGAAGTCCACACAGATTAAAGCTGGCAAGGCTGAGAAACACGGCACTATTGTGATTCTTAAGAGTTGAGAAACAGCTTTCCCATGATCTCAAAATAATTACATTAGGTAGAATAAATCGGAATCTTTCAAAAAGACAAAAGTATTTTCTTCTCTCAACATTTTTCACGAAGAAAGAAGATAATGTAAACATGGCTAGCAAAAATAACAGCTGCATCATGAGCTCATAACCAAGACCATTACATTCTCATGCATTTAGAAAGATATTAATCCAGTGAAAGATTCACAAATATTTTGCTTTTGGCACAACTATACAGTATTTAATATGCTGAAGGTTAAATAGTTTGTATAATAGCATCAATCTCCAGTTTCTATTTATAAGTAGTGTTATAAGAAGTTTTTTTGGAATAAATAGCTCCTTTTTGTAGAAGTTGTAGAGATTTACTATTATACTATTATTCTACCATTACTATATTTCAAAATATAGTTTCCATTTCAAAGTTTTAATTCCATCAAATTACAAAACAATAGGCCATCTCAGACAACTCTGGGAACACTTACAAACTGCAGACATTTTAAATTTGCATTTAAATTGCAAATTTTAGTTTAAAAATTAAAATTAAAAATTAAATTTAACTTTCCCCCCAAATTAATTACTTCCCTGTATTTGCTGTTCTACAATTCTTTGGGAATTGTGTCTTATGGGTTGTGCATGTGCTGGTCTTCTTATAAACCTGTTAGTCTAGAGCAGGGGTGTCAAACTCGCGTCTTCATGGCGTTGTCACGTGATGTATCACAACTTTTTCCCCTTCACTAAACTGGGCGTGGGCATGGCCAGCGCGTGACGTATCTGGCCTGCGGGCCGCGAGTTTGACAGCCCTGGTCTAGAGCCATGCCTCTCTTTCCCCCAACGTATCACACAATTGGTTGTGTCTCCAACTTTCAGTTCCTAAGTCTGAGGCACCAGATTCAAAAGAACAGTTGTCTAAACCAAGTGATTGGATGAATGCATTGATGATTATTCAGGAATGCTAGGCACAACCAAACCCACACCTAAGAGTTCAAATTAGCTACTTTATTGCTCAATGCCTATTTCATAATAATTTTCTGAGATTGGCAGTTTGCACCTAGTCCAGACTAGATAAGGTTCAACAGCATTAATGGAGGATCAGACCTTGCTTTCTTGTGCCTATGTAATGATTTCAGACTAATTCCCTGTTTGACTCCTCCCCCGGCTTGGCCAATCTCTCTCCAACAACAACTGTAGTTACAGTAAGTAATTACTTTTACATTGTCAAATAGAAAACTTCTTGGAGGAAGGTCTGGTCATAATAAGATACTGAAGGCACAACAACTCTTTCAGTGATTGCATCTCTCTGGAGTAAAGATCTAGTTCATAGTTCTGGATAAAAATAGAAAGTTGAACCCATGTAATCAACTGGCATAACTTTAGTAGGTATAATGGGACTTAAAAGTTTGTGAACCTTTTTGAACTTTTAAAATTTCTACATAAATATGACTTAGCATATTATCTGTTCACCATGCAAATCCCAACATTACCTAAAGAGAATCCAATTAAACAAATGAATCAAAAACATACTTGTTTGTTTATTCATTGAGTAAAATGAATACATTTATTATTCATTTTTAAAAATGGTCCAAAGCTACCAAGGACTTGTATGGAAAACAGATCATGTGATAGGTCATATTTAGGCAGAATACTGAACATTTGAAAGGGTTCCCAAATTCTTAAGCACCACTGTAATTCTCTGGAGGAAGGCTTCTAATGGATATTTTCAGTTAAACTGATCACTGGGAGGGACCATGTCACCAGATTCCTCCTGATATGATTCACTGGATGTGGGTTCAATTCCCATAGAAAGTTTGAACCCTTCATTGATAAGAGAACCAAGCCTCAATGTTTCATATATGGAGTAAGGATAAAACATGTGGACCTGATATTGCAGAATTAAATTGCTATTTGTGGGTAAACTCCTCAAAGAATTTTAATTTAGCAACCAACATAATCTGCTTTACAGCCATCCCACAAGGACTAGAAATTGAATCCCTCCAATCTGGAAACAATAGCAATCTGGATGAAAGATTTGTCCCTGGAGTAGAGGTCAGATCAGCAATTAGATGGCTGATAAGGCACCAACTTTTAATACATAAGCAGTTAGTCACATCCTGCTAATCTTTGATCTTTGCCAAGATTCTGGTCAGGAAATAAAGGGCAGAAACATAGGTCCAGTCCAACAAAAAGAAAACGTAACTAAGAAACTAAGAATCTATCCTATCATTCTGCAAAAAGATAATACATTGTTTGTTTTTCCATGATGCAAACAAATTGTCCCTGGGTTAACCTTAATAGAATTTGGTGAGGGTGCAGTTTATATTAGTGAGCAGTCATTCTGGTATAGCTGAATTGATCAATGATAATTTGTCACTTCTAGGCATATGGATTGCCAGGAAAAAGATGGAGTGATAAAAAGACCAATACAAATCTATACTTTAGTGTGAAAAGGGGAACAAACTTTGCGTCATCCTTTTTGTTAATGTACCAAACTCTCATTAAATAGCCTCGTCTTCAAAAACCGACATAGTCAAATTTGTTGATGTGTTGTAACACTTCCAGTATGGATCAAGCACATTGGATGTAGAGAGAGATAGATGTGAACTCTCTAGCTGGATATAGATGTATCAATTGTAAGGAAATGCACACCTCCAGTGAGATAAGACTGAAACATCTCCAGGGGAAGTATAGTTTGGCACACAGAGGAACTAAGAAGAGGACCTGCCCTGGGAGAGTAGAACTGATTAGTGGGTATGAAGGGCAATTGCCAATGATGTCCAAGATGGACAAAGCAAATGACTGAAGTTAAAGACTTAGAAGAATAACATGGGATTTGATTCCTGTTAGGCAGATTTTATATTCAAGCAGCTGAAGTGTACAATGTTATGGCAACAGTAGGAAAATGTTCTTCTGGTGGTATATTTTGCTACCCTTATAAACTGTATAATTTGTGATGGAAGAAAAGGGAAAAATACTCATGATTGATCCACAGCCTAAAATACTGCAAGCATACAAAGGCTTGGGCTTCTGATGAGATATCTCAATTTAGGAATATCAACAATCCTGGGCTATGGAGAAGACAAGTAGTAAAAGATGAAATTGGGAAACTGTATCGACCACAAAACAAAAGAAGTACAGTATAATATATTGTATAGATGTGAACATGTCAATTCCAGAGACAGGAATCACATTCCTTTGTGGCTGAGGTATTGAAAGGAACAATGATCTGCCGTAGAAGAGTGGCCAGTGAATAAGACACCATTCAGAAGTTGAGTGAGAACTCAATGATTCTGATATGGTTAAAGAAGAGGATCTCACTTTTGATTCTTGAAACGGATAAAAGGACAGCTTGGACAAATAGATCTTAAAGGACATCTGTCTAAAACCTCTCCTTCCAATATTAAAATCTGTACCTGAAGAACAACCAGTGAGGATTGAATGGAACAAATTGCTAAGTTTATCAATAGTGGGACTAGATGTGGTGGAATTGTAGGAGACTGTTGTGAAGAAGAACTCAAGGCTTCTACAGCCAGAATTAACAAGGCAATTGTGCTTTTTTCAACCTGGTTGGCTCTGAGCAAGGCATGGCAGGCTCCTTAGTAGATGATTTTCTTCAAGCTGATAATGGCGTAATACAGACCTGAAAATTAATGTGCTGCCAGTTACTTTTTGGGAATAGTAGGAAACCTGAAGGAAAAGCAGGGAGTTATAATAATTCAGTTTGTCACACTTAAAGCTTGCTCTAAGAGTACAGCTTGAAAAGAAGAGTGATTGTGATGAACCTGTTTAGGAAATACCTGGAAAAACAAACTCTATTGTCTAACCTTGACCAAAGCAATAAAGATGTTTATCTGACCCTTTGCAATACTGGCACCTGCAATGGAAATCAGGGTGCCCATGAAGAGGGTTTTTTTTTTTACAATGTTTAAAATTCATAAAAATAAGAAAAAAATGAAAGAAACTAAAAATATGTTCGAGATGGCATCAACACGTGGGTTATGGGCTTTTGCAGAGCCTGTTTAGAGCTTTCTAAGTGTGCAGAATCATTTGGTGGGAAATCATATCTGTGACTGGAATAGCTCTATAAGATTCTAAATAGGGTCTATACAGGCTTATATTTCAGATGTAGGTATCAGAAAAAAATGTAGGGATCATGATGAAAAATCTGTTTTCATTATTTAGAAGAAAATCCTGGATTTTCATTATTTTATGATTGAATAATACAAAAATAAAGTTTCAAGGACAATAGATTTTTCCATTTAAATCTGAAGGGAGAAATTTATCTCTCCACATCTCTATTTGCTTATCACATATGATTCTTTATGACATAGAAATCCCTGATGTCACAACAGCCTAACAGTGGGAGGATTTTAGTTCCAAAGCCCTGCCAATTCTCAAAGATATATTCAACAAAAGGGGGGACAGTGTAAACAAGCTTGACAGGCAGTTTGTTTATATCCACCCACTAATTTTAAAGAATAGTAGGGAGTAAAAAAAAACTGAAATGAAGATGACAGACTCATATATCACTTTTTCCTTATTTCATTAGGCCTGAGAAAAGAGTTTTTGTGATTGCCCTGGGTGAATTTAGAATTGAAACAGCAATGACTTGGAAAACACTGGGTTCATGGTGGTCACTCCTAGCTTGTAGCCTTCACTTCCAGCATCCCCAGCTCACACTACTGAAATTCAGCAGCAAAATGGCCAAACTGAATTCAAACATATCTAATTACAGGAATGATAATAATTTGTCTCCAACAGGTCTCCCATTCTCATTTCCAAAAACGTTGATCATGCTTCCTTAGACATTCTTCTACAACTATCCAGAAGATTGGGAGGATGAGTTGGAGCCTCAAGCCCAGTGGTGGGTTGCTCCCGGTTCGGCCCTGTTCTTAGAACCGGTAGCAGTGGCGGTGGGAGGCTCCGCCCACCTGCCCGGGACGCTTCTGCGCATGTGCAGAAGCGTCGCACGCGCGTGTGAACCGGTAGTAAAGGGTTTTAGAACCCACTACTGCTCAAGCCCTCAAAAATTTCCCACCCCTGCATTAAACCACACATCTTATCTTTAGAGGCACTAAGCATGCAGTATGTTTTGTTCAAATTAGGAATATGTGCATTCATCAAACCTCATAAAGCTTGACAGGTCTTGGCTCTGACTGAAATTCAGAGCTGAATGTATATGTAATTCATTCTTCATCCCACAAAGCATGAGAAGCAGTTCCAGTTTTCCCCTATACTCCCTGCCGATAAAGGGAAAATCAAGGAGTACTAGGAAGAAAACAGATTTGGATCATAAAAAATTCTGAATGCTAAAAACCCAGCAGAGAATTGTTAACTTTCATGATCTATGCTCAACTGGAATTACAGGTCCAAGAAGAAAATCACAAATAAGGCATGTGCAATGCAGTTGTACATCTATATCACACAACCATACTACATACAACAAAATTTTTACAATTGACTGAAGATACCGTCATTCATTTAAGGGTTTCAAATGTAACATAGTCTAAAAATAGCTTCCCAGAGCTCTGATGGTTGATCTGAATATAGTTCGATCTTTAGGGCTTCAATTTAAATGCCAAAGATCACAAACACATTAAAGCAAATATTTAGCTTTAATGCTGACAGATGTGCTATTCTTAAAAAAACAAAAGCACACAGCAGGCTGGAATGAATAGAATGTTTCGGCACAGTCTTCAATCACAAAACAAAATATTTTCTTCACTAGAATATGCGGCAAGATCACCAGAACTAATTAGCTACATCTACAGGAAAAAAAGGGAAAAAAAACTTAGAGGATATTTTAATCAGAGTATTTAGTGAATGTTTGACCTTCAAAAAAAGCATCCAAATATAGACAATGCACGTTCCAATATGATTGTTGTGAGTTCTACCAAGAAAATCAAACACGTAATTACTTTTAAAGGTGGAAAAAATCCTTTACCACTTTGAAAACATTGGATAAAACTCTGCTGACAAGATCAATTTAGACTCCAAACTTCTCTTATCCTTGAGAGACGGTATATCTTGCTGACGTCAATAGAGGCCCTGCACACGTAGGGAGGTTGGCATATCAAAGACAAGATCTGCCATGCGGATCCAAGTAGGGAATTTGCTCTAGGAATTGACAAGTCTCTGGAAGGTGAGATGAATTAGCCATCTCTGAATCACTGAAGAAAAAAAATACGCAAACATGAGGGTAGACTCCTCTCCATCTCTACGCTCTGTCTTACCATTGTAATACTGCACTTATTCTAGTCTGCTTAGTCAGACAAACCACAACTTTTTAAACATATAATGTCTTTGCTAATGTACCTGATAAACCATGGCACTGATGGTTGATCATCAGAATAATGTTACTGAGTCTGATCTATCTGGTTTATATTTTCCATGGCTGGAGACAGAACAGAAGTGTTTTTTCCCCCCTGACAGAACCAAAGGTAGTATGATAAGAAATATTGTTACTAATGAAGTATATATTTATTTATTTTGATCTACTGTCAAAAATGAAGCTTTTACTTACAATCTGAAGAGCTTTGTCATGCTGAATTCTATCTCACTTGGAAGACTTTGGAAAATTATTTACAAAACAGAGAGGTCAACAGAGGGTCTTTTCCATAATATTAGAGATGTTTATGGTTACATTCACCATTACATAGTTTACAGCTTATAATTTGTAATGGGTTAATAAACTGTGTTTAGACAAGCCATAATATAAAGATTGAACATTTGAATATGACAAATGGACATTGTGGGCTATTTTTTCCTTTACAAAATGGAAAATGGCCAATGCTGGCTTTTTAAGAAGATATACTGCATAGTGAAATCTATCCATGAGATTCATATTAAACACACTTCAAAAATGCCCCACTACAATAGATCTCATAACACTATTAGAATTGGTAAACAACTTGCCTTAATTAAGGAGGGGGAGAACATATGTTTTTCAGATAATATCGGTTAAGACTCCTGTCTTGTCTGAGTGGAGTCCAATAATTTTATATCATATATCAAATAAGTCACAAAACATTTTGGGTTTATAGTCTAGTAATAACTATGTATTACTAAAAAAACAAAAATGGCTTTTTTCCATAATGTTGAAATGTTCCTTGTTGCCAGTTAGAGTTATAAGAAAGAAACAAGGGGTATTACTCAAATGTAAAGAAGTATTCAAACAACTATTAATTGACAAGATTCAAGCCATATCATTGTAATCCACATTCAGAAATTCTCACAGCAAACCAAAAGAACTTTGACTGTTTATTAGCTGGTAAGGTTTTTACTGTTGTTCTGCTCTGAAGTCACAGAGGAAAATAAAAAATGAAAGTTGTGCGTATTAGTGAAAGAGAAACATTGGAACAGGGATGTTCAACCTTGGCAGCTTTAAGACCTGTGGGCTGATGATTTCTGGGAGTTGAAGTCTGCAAGTCTTAAAGTTGCCAAGGTTGGACACCCCCTGTATTGGAAGTAAAATAAAATATATAAAGAATAAACAAAGGGAATAATGTATTGTTTTTGTAATTGTGTGCAATTACATCTGAGCTAGGTGAGTTTAAGAAAATGTATTACAAGGAGAGCTGCCCAAACTTCCCTCAAGGCTCTTGTTTGAGTCTGTGGTTTTTGTCAATGACGGGGCCTTTTATATGGTTGAGTTGCCCTTGACATGCTCCTGCAGCCAGCCGAGTATACAGCCAGTTAAAGGAATGAACCACTAATCCTCACCAACTAGAAATTCCTCCAGAACCCACAGGGATTAACAGTGATAACATCTCTTGCCATGTATTAAATACTGAAACAAATAAACGTAGACAGTTACCATATTTAAACAGTCAAGGACAGATGCAATCTGCTGGAATAGCTTAATGAGCACATATACACAAACATACACATGCACGCACACATACACAAAACTGATGTAAAAAATAAGTTCGCATTTCACTGGACAGCACTCAAAGTGTGATATATCAGGAATGGAGTTAGGCAGCAAATTTTCTTTCCAAGTCACCATTGCTAGGCTGATTTTGCACAGTTCCAGTGAATCCTTTCTGCCTGTATTTTCTACAAAACCCCCTCCAGAAAGCAGAGGCTTCTCAGATGGGCTACAGCCAGAGTGCTTTGCACATAGAATTATATCAGGAGTGAGGGTAAGAATATGGGCCAGCTGCCATTACTGAACATTTTATCAGGAAATCCAGCTTCTAAATCTGCCATGGGTAAGAACACAGCAAAACATCCTAACCTGTCATATCATATGGAATTGAAACAGAAGGTTTCTCATAGCAGGTTCACTTCACACATCATGCTAAGTTATTTAAATATATACATATTATAATTATAAACTTATAATCTCAAATTGCTTACAATCAACAATGAAATAATAAGAGACTTTGAGAGGTGGAGGAATTTAAAGTAATCTTGGTTAGAATAAATTGCAGTCATCAATTTAATGGACTTCCTACCCAAAATAAACTATCCCAAATTGCGCCAATCAGAATTTCAGAGAGAAATTTATAAGAATGGCAACAATTTGTCAATAAATTCCTGTGGGGTGGAAAAAGATCAATAGGCAAAACAAAAATTTCTACACAATTTCAAAAAGCTGTATCATAAAGCAAGCTGTATCATAAAGCAAGCTCCTTGGCATGGATAACAGATAAAATCCCCAAATAGTAAAATAGCAAGTTTGGAAGGAGCCAGCTTAGCTAATGACTTCATAGATATTTATGGTATGGAGACACAAAAGATACAAATTTAAAAGGACACAACCATAGACAAAATTTGATAAAAGCATGCAATTCCCCAAAGGGAATAATGTCCAACAATTTCACCTTTAGCTTTCCTCACAAATCCTTTTTATGTTGGAGGCAATTACAGCATGAAAAATGTAATTACATATGCAGATATGGTTCATTCAGACTTCAAAACATATTAAAGATACAGAAAGAACTACTCAGTAAAGGCTGAAAGATAACTTGCTTGGAGTACTTACAAACTGCTGGAGGGATAAATTCGTATCTCAAGAAGAAAAATAGGGATATTTTTAAAAAGACAGAATTTGAAATGCTCAAACAAAATCAACAATACCTATTAGGGCATATAATTTTGTACTTATACATGAAACAGAGACAGAAGAAAGAGAAAACTGTATGACAACATTGATACAATCTGTGAAGGAACACTTAAAACAATGGAAAGAATTATGGACTAAAGGTTTGCAATGTATACCAAGTTATAATTTAAAAGAAAATTGGTACAAAATGTTTTATTAGTGGCATACAATTCTATCAATGATATCTAAGACATATCATACAGAAATAAATGTTGGAAATTTTATAAAACAGAAGGAACATTTAATCACATGTAAAAAAAACCACCAAAAGTTTGTAAAGATAAATATAGTACAATGAAAAAAAAAAGGAATTTAAATCTGAAATGAAACCACAACTTTTCTTATGGGATAAAATCTCAGAAAAACTCAACAAGAAATATAATAATAATTTAACGAGATACATGCTTACAGCAGCAAGAATAATTTTTTCTCAATACTGGAAGAAAGATACAGTTTTGACAATATCTGATTGACTTAAAGTAGCTTAAACTTGAAGAATATGCAGCAATGGAAAAACAGTACATGTTCACAAAAGAAGTCTAACAAAATTTAAACAAGAATTCTTATACACAAAATATATCACACAACATGGCAAATAAAATCACTTACAGCATGGCTTCTAAGGGGCCTTAAATGTTTACAATATGGCAGTTTTTTCCTCTAATATTATGTCTGAAAAATATGTCTTAGTTATATCTCAAAAATAAAATTTATGCCTGTGATATTGTAAATTGTAATTAATATAGGGTGTATCTTTCCTTTTTTCTCTATAACTGATTTCCAAATTATCTACACAATAGACTGTTCACAGCTTTAATTAATACTATATAAATATAATTGTATTGAAACAATATAATGCATCAAAATTAGAACAATGTAACATAAAAAGAAAAAAAAGAAATGCAAAATGCAAATAGTATAATAAACAGATTAAAATAATTGTTAATTTCAATTTTAAAAAGAGAGGAAATTAAACATAAAACAAAAAAATTCTTTGAACAATTCAAAATAGCATTTCCACAAGGAAAGTCTGAGAGAAGAAAGGTGTCTTTAAAGATGTAATTATAATCACCTCATGAATTTCAGGAAAGAGTGCACCATTGAGAAATTCTATGACAAGCCACAAGAATGTACAATGTGGTTCTTGGTCCAGGGCCAAGGTTCTTTCCCAGCACTGACCCAGCCTATAACATGAAAGGTAATACTGTACACTGGGAAGTCCAGTTTAAGCCATGTATTTCCAAAGGAAACCTTGTATTTAGTTCAACAGCTAATTATCCCTTGGTGCTGATGCTTCAGCAATAGTATCACATTAGCACTGCCAGGTGCGCCAGACTAAATGTAAGGGCAGCTCCATAATACAAGTCCTCCAGGTCCTGTCAGCTAAACAGTGCCGGCTGGCGGGCCCGCAGGGGAGGGCCTTCTCTGTGGCTGCTCCAGCCCTCTGGAACCAGTTACCTCCTGAGATCCGGATCACCCCCACCCTGCTGGCCTTCTGGAAAGCGGTGAAGACCTGGCTCTTCCGGCAGGCTTGGGGCCGTTGATCTCGCCTCTGTAATTGGCGAGGTCCGGCCATGAAACAGTGTGTATGAGTTTTTTAACTGTTTTTAACTGTTTTTTTATTATGGAGCTTTGATGGTTTTTTTATATTGTGGTGAGCCGCCCAGAGTCCCTTGGGATTTGGGCGGCATACAAATTTAATAATAATAATAATAATAATAATAATAATAATAGCATTATAGCAATCAAAATGTGAGGTACCATGTGGTTAGCATGTTGTGCGCCTATGGTTTGTAAATGAAAGTTATCACAGTGTGAGAAAGCCATCCATAATGTGGTGTAACTGAAACATTGTTTAATCAATGAAAGTATTACAGTTCAATGGGTGGTTGTTTTCATAAGTGCATTTGTTCAATTTTTTTCTGCAAGTTTATGTTTGCATAGAGTTCTAAAAAAGTGAACAAAAATAACACATCCAACCTGCAATTGGTCAGTTGCATACAAATTTGAGCATATTATTTCATACCATTGTTAATGGAAATTTCTATAATCACCTACTGTCAGGTTAGCATATACAGGTAGTCCTTAACTTACAACCACAATTGAACCCAAAATTTATTTTGCTAAGTGAGATAGTTGTTAAGTGAGTTTTGCACCATGTTACGACTTTTGATGCCACAGTTGTTAAGTGAAGCACTGCAGTTGTTAAGTTAGTCACACGTTAAGTGAATCTGGCTTCCTCATTGACTTCGCTTGTAGAAGGTCACAAAAGGTGATCACATGACCCAGGAATACTGCAACTGTTATAAATATGAGTCAGTTGCCAAGCGTCTGAATTTTAATCATGTGATCATGGGGATACTGCAACAAGCATAAGTATGAAAAATGGCCACAAGTCACTTTTTTCAGTGCCATTGTAACTTCGAACGGTCACTAAATGAGCTATTGTATGTCAAGGACTATCTGTAATTTTTTGATGTCATAATGAATCTGTGTATTGCTTTAGATTACACATCTGATAATTCCTTGCTGGTTGTACCTGATGAGAGTTAAAATCCATATGCTCAGAAAGGCACCTGGCTGTCTAGTCCTTGCTTAGAAGTTAGACTAGGAGCAGAGACTCAAGTTCAAATCTCACTCAGGCATAAAGTTTACCACATGAAGTTCTACCAATTACAGCTACATCGCAGAATTGTTCTGAGGGCACAAAAGAGGAAAGTATAGAACCTTGTAAACCACAATAAGGTCCTTAGAGGAAAAATGGCATATCATCATCAACAACAACAACCAACATCATCATCAATGTCCCATTTCTGTTTGCTTTTACATCTTCCTTTATAGATTACAACAGATGTTTTGCTACAAGATTTTTGTTTAGCAGCTTCTCGTTCCTCAAAACCACAAGAATTTTGGCCATGATACTTTAAACTGTTATGAGTGAGCTCCCTTCTTCACTCAACCCTGATGTTCTTCCGAACACCATATTAGTAAATTCTCACTGAGAGCTTTCACTGTGCTCCTTGTGAAAGCAGAATTTCTGGCTATGAAAAAGTCACTGTTTTGTTTTGTAGACAGGGAGAGAAAAGTCTTCGGATGTCTAAAATCCATTAAGTGTAGCCACAATGTCCAGAGTTATTAGAAACCTTTCTCAAAATGGAACAACAATGAAGTTTTCTTTAGCAGTGACACTGGTTTGTTTTAGGCATGTAAGATTAAGCTTTATTACTCTTTTAGACTAGCCCTTACATTTATTGTTGCAATAAATCAGAAAACGTATCTGACCTTTATTAAGACCACACTTATCTATTTAGACAAAGAATATTTATACTGATGAAGGGAGAATCAGCCATACCCGTGAAACAAAATCCATTCCTAATGTGAAAGAATTCTGTCAGGACTTGAAGAGTGTCAGAGGAAAAAAATCTGTCAGGGAAGGGGGGATATGGGGAGCTGGAGTTAGAGGACAAACAAACGAGAAGGATGAAGCTCTGTTTTCACAGAAAATAGGAAGCTGCCTTATTTGGATCAGAATAATTAGAACTGCAGAAAAAACAATTGCTACCAACCTGCCTTCCATTGAGGACCTGTATACTGCACGAGTCAAAAAGAGGACTGTGAAAATATCTACAGACCCCTCACATCCTGGACATAAATTGTTTCAACTTCTACCCTCAAAACAACACTATAGGGCATTGCACATCAGAACAACTAGACACAAAGACAGTTTTCCCCCCTGCCATCACTCTACTAAACAACTAATTCCCACAACACTGTCAAACTATTTAGTAAGGCTGTATTACTATTATTCTTCTCATCTTTCCTATTACCCATCTCCTTTTCTACTTATGACTATAACTTTGTTGCTTGTATCTTTACGATTTATATTGTTTTATTTAGTTTCCTAATATTATTTATGTTGATTGCTTATTTAGTATCCTGTGACTATCACTAAGTGTTGTATCTTATGATTTATGATGAATGTATTGTTATGATGACTATGATCATGATTTATCATTTATAGCTTTTATGTACACTGAGAGCTTATGCACCGAAGATAAATTCCTTGTGTGTCCAATCACACTTGGCCAATGAAGAATTCTATTCTATTCTATATATTGTTCCTATTCCTGGTAGAGGTCCTCTAACACAGCAGCCCCCAACCTTTTGGGTACCAGGGTCTGATTCCGTGGAGAAAGGATTTTTTTGCGGACTGGAGGGGGCGTGGTTTTGTGTGCTGCCTGCATCCCATGGATGGGGCTTTGCTTGTTTGCGGGGCCTGGTTGCTGGCATGTCGCAGACCGGTGCCGATCCACGGACCGGGGTTGGGGACCCCTGCTCTAAGACTTCAGATAAAGGGAGCCCTTCTCCCCTAAAAGTAGAGCAATTTTCCTGTGTGCAACCAGTCAGTTTTGCAATGAAAAACTATAAAATTCATTTATAACCCTCCCCAGATTCGGATCTAATTTCAAAATCTACTCTTAAATTGGACTCAATCGCAGCTTGAAACAAACCCTCACAACATCTCATGACAAATGCTAGTAGCTGATTCTAGATATATGACAGTGGTGGGTTGCTCCCGGTTCAGCCCGGTTCTAAGAACTGGTAGCGCCGGCGGCGGGAGGCTCCACCCACCCACCCGGGATGCTCTGCCCACCCGCCCGGGATGCTTCTGCACATGCGCAGAAGCATCGCGCGTGCGCATGAGTGCACGCGTGAACCAGTAGTAAAGGGTTTTAGAACCCACTACTGATATATGACTTAAAAACTTTCTATATTATTCTGACCATGAAACATGAGGGTTTATTGCTTATTCCTCTGAGTTAGTGTATACCTTGTCCATCAGCACTGCTGCGTGAACACTATGAATTTTCTTTAGCCCATACATATAATTACCGGCCACATTTTGTTCCCTTCCAAAAAATGTTAAGTCATATTCACAACTTTCAATTAAATACAACCTGTGGTGGCAAAGATTTGTTTACTCCAACTAAGTGTTCTTCACGAGGTATGATCCACAAGTCCTGTCATCCTGCACAGTAAGCCATTGTGTAATGCTAAAAGGCTTTGGAAAATTGAGTTCCTGTTCATAATTTAATGAGCACTACATTTGGCAGAGCTTTCATTCAATAGCAAAAACTCATTAAAAGAATCAATTAAATTAGTGATATTTAATAAACAAGTTATCATTTAATATTACTATTAACTTACTTCTGAATCAAAGCTAGAATCAAACCTTATAGATCTTCACAGCAAGGGGATATCAGGGGCATTTTGATTTGAAATTCTAACTGTAAGTAGAAGTGGTTGACGTGGTAAGAAGCCTTCATCCGTATGCTAGCCGTCTCTTACTCCTGTCTTTTTCTATACTTTAAAATTGTTTAATTTGCATAGTTCTGATATATTAATTACTTTCTATTTATCTTTTTATAATCTGTAAGGTGCCCAGAGTCGCCTTATAGGGCAGCGTCTCCCAACGTTTTGGGCACCAGGGACCGGTTCTGTGGATAGAGGTTATTCCGTGGACCGGAGGAGGTGTAGTTTCGCATGCTGCCTGCATCCCGCGGATGGGGCTTTAGTTGTTTGTGTGATCCGGTTTCTGGCATGTCGTGGACCAGGGCTGGTTCACGGATCGGAAGTTGGGGACCCCTGTTATAGGGGAAATGGCAGCACAAAATTTGAATAATACCAAAGCACAATAGGACCAATAAGACCAAACTAGCCTACAAGAAAGACCAAATGAAGAACAGAATAGTTTCTGTTCAAAAGACACAGAATACATAGAGAACACAGTATTACATTTAAAAAAATAAGGTTAAAAAGCAGATAACAACAAGACCTGGCAATGACTAAGAGCAGGAAAGTTGAAGAACGAAACCGAGTTTAACTATGGCTGCACAAGACCAAGCTTTAAGAATAAATGCATACAAAGCCAGAATTGAGAAGACAGCAACAGACAGCAAATGCTACCTCTGCAAAGAAACTGAAGAAACGGTGGATCATCTGGTTAGCTACTGTAAGAAGATTGCATAGACTGACTACAAACAAAGACATTACAAAATAGCAATAATGGTGTATTGGAAAATCTGCAATACCATTTGCCTGCAAGCAAGTTCTGGTGGGACCATTAAATGGAGAAAGTAACAGAAAATGAAGAACCTAAAATTTTCTGGGAGTTTAGAATTCGAACAGAGAAGCACCTGCCACATAACATCCCAGACTTAATAACTAGTGATAAGAAAGGCAAAAAGGTCTGGGGATAGTGGACCTGGCAGTACCTGGAGACAGCAGGATAGAAGAGAAAGAATTGGAGAAGATAACAAAATACAAAGACCTGCAAATAGAAACAGAATAACTGTGACATAAGATAGCAAAGATAGTAATAGTGTTTTTGGGTGAAATCCCAAAACAACTGGAATACCACTTGAACACCATCAGCATTGACAAAATCACCAACAGTCAATTGCAAAAGGCAGCTTTACATGGAACAGCTTACATCCTGTGACAATATCTTTTAACATCATAAAACATCACATCTGTCTATCCCAGGTCCTTTGGAAGGATTCTGTAGATGGATATAAAAGTGCGAAATCCAGTCTGAATCTCTGGCTGACTGTGCAAGGAACCATAATAATAAAAATTGATATGAAGAACCACAAAATGTGGCCCTATTTTTCTAAAATGTATAATGCTAATTATATGCAGAACAGATGAATATGTTGATTTATTTGATTGATATCATGTCTTTCTCCTCAGAGTGCACTCAGAGCAGAAAACAATAAAGAATTAAAATCTGAATAATTATGCAAATAATTATTATCTACCAAATTTACCTGAAAGATGATCTTGAATTTTAAATTATGTTCTCCCATGGAAAAGGTTACAAAACCATTATAAACAAACAAAATCCAATAGAGAGCCAGCCTTATAATCTTGACCAAACTTTAGGACTGTTACCAAAACACCTAGTTTGAATACTATTGGACATTTACAAAGGGGGAAGGGCCCAGGAGAACAGAAAAGCACTGGGTTTACACGGGAATATTCAGATCTGGCTCTGCTTACGCTGTAACTACTTGGCTTTAGTAAAAGTATACCTTTCGCTGCAGCTGGAGTCAAGGGTCTTTCTTTCCTAAATGCCCAAGCTGTGATGAAGAAAAACATCATCAGATGAGCAGGAAAACTATTTGTGGTTCGGATCTAGTTTTAGTTACGACATTCCAGAGAAAAGGCAGGTGAAATTCCATAATACCCAAGGTCTCCTTTAAATGCTGAATAAATGATAAAAATCTATTTATATGGCCACTAAGCATCAATACCAAAATATCAGAATGGAGGATTCTCCACAAGGCGTAGGACTGAAAACTTAATGTGATACTTAACATTCAGCATACAGGTAATCCTCGAGTTACGAATGTAATGGAGCCTGCCAATTACATTCATAACCCGAGGATTCGTAGGAGTAAATTGTGTAACTTGACCACGATCACTCCCTTATTACGCTCACACATTCGCTAATTGAATGCGCAGGTTGTTAAGTGCACATGAGGTATCTCAGGGTGGGGAAGATAATGGGGGTCTAGCAATGGAACAGGCCACCTGCTTCAGACCACCCAAGGCCTCCCCTGACCCATTGAGACACCTCATGCTCCCTCCCCTGGGATCCCCACAATTGCTCCTCCCCCCCATCCTGCCATACGTCTCCTCTCCAGCCTTTCTGCCGTGGTTTCTTTGCCTGCTTGTAATCTCAGCACAAAAAGTGTTTGGAAGCCAACAAGACTTTGGGACAGTGAAGTCGCGTTGCTTCAACCTCCCATCGACTTGCAAGCACTCTTCACGCTGAGACTGGAACGGCAAAAAAGTGTTTGCAAGCTGACCAGATTTTGGGGCAGCGAAATCGCATTGCTTCAAGCTTCCCATTGGCTTGCAAGCGCTCTTCGCTCCAAGATTGGTGCAAAATGGTGCAAGCCGATGGGAGGCTTCAAAGCAACACGATTTCGCTGCCCCAAAGTCTTGTCGGCTTGCAAGTGCTCTTCGGCCGGATCTGGTACAGGCCTTGATTCGCAGAGAACAGAGGCCTAAAGTACTATAGTGCGAGATCACGCAAGATCAGAAGCGCACTATTTTGCTACTCTCGCGTGATCTTGCACTACTTTAGGCCTCTGTTTTCTGCAAATGCACTGAAGCAGGCAAAAGAACTGACAGCTCGCTAGATCGTCGCAAGGTAAGTGAGTCTCCACAGGCCCAATGGCTGTGGAGACTTGGCGAGGTTGGGGGGGAGGAATAGGCAGGGTGAATGTTGCAGTGCCTCTGCTGTCGTTCGTAAGTGTGAACGACAGCTGTAGTGCTACACCATTCGTAATTTCAGGACTAGGTCGTAAGTATTTGGGGGAATCTATGTCATAACTTCAAACAGTCGCTAAGTGAACTGTCGTCACTCAGGGATTACCTGTATTTCTTTAAAGAAACTCAGGTAGTATATGAATAATTTATTGCAACAAGACAATTTTATAAATTAGACTAAAACAGACACAAATATTTTCTGAAGTTAATCTGGATTCAAGTAATGGTTTGGGATTCATATAAAGCTTATAATAAGGCAACTTATTATTTCTTAAGCTTTTAGAATAGAGTTCCAGATTCGGCCTTGTCAAATGTTGGCAGGAATTAAGCTAGAGATGGCTGTTAAGGATACTGAGCTTGCCTATGACAAGAAAGAGGAAGAGAACAAAAGGTGGAAGGCTGGTTTTGTAAATAGCTGCTAGAACAAAAGTGTGGAGGAAAACAAGCTGTAGCTTATTGTGAAAAGAGGAACAGATTGTATTTTTTTCTCCCAGGTTGTGGGTGAGGTCAGTACATCTGCAGCTGTCTGCCATCATTCTGCAAGCTCTATTTCTAAACTCTTCTGCATGCTAGCTAGAAAGGATATAGAAACCACATTTCGACCTTTCTGTTCACCAGGGGAATGTTAAGAGTAAGGAGGGCAAGGCTGGCACTCATAAGGAGATGGAGGAACTGCCAATGCACCTCCTGCTATGAAAGTGGAAGTTCTTTGTAAGGCATCAGACGGGAGTAAATCTACCTTGCCACATTATTCTCTGAAGGGTTCATCGCTAGTTAAGAGTAGCCCCACCTGGCTGGCTCTGGAATTCTGGGAATTGGTTCATAAGTTATAAAGGCAGGGGTGGGTTCCTCCCAATTCGGACCGGTTCTCCTGAACCGGTAGCGGCCCGCTGGTGACGTCACGATGACATGACCGAACTGGATCGGTCGGTTCCGGTCTGTGGGGGCCGCCATCTTTTTTAAATTTTATTTCTTTTCCTTCTGAGCATGCGCAGAAGCTGACTTCCGGCACTGTGCATGCGGTCGCCATCTTTTTTTCGGCTTTTTTGGGGGGGATTTTTTGTTACTGTGCATGTGCACGCATGCCCATGAGGCGCGCCCACGAGGCGCGCCCACTAGGTGCGCCCACGTGGCACGGGAGGGAGCGAACCGGCAGCGAGGTAAGTTGGAACCCACCCCTGCATAAAGGGGCCATAGTTCCCCACCCCCTGCACTATTGTGACCTTCTTAGTATCATGAAACATAGAAGCTATAGCAAATTATCAGGAAACTACATCTATCATTATTCTCCACAAAGATACGTGGTACTTCATCTTACACACCATCAGAATCTGCAGTTTGTGGATGGAAGAAGTCTTCTATTAATGTTTTCTGGGAACAATTCCATTATAAGGAATATCCATGGTTTCTTTCTGAGTAAATATTGTGATAGTAGCAAGAAAACTACTACTGTTGTTAGAACAAATTTATAAACATATCAAACAAGGATAAGTGGGAATTGAGCTAGTAATGGGCTATCTATAAGGCTCCATATGTATACACTCCATGCATCAGCTGTTGGCAAAACATCCATTGCCTAGTTTGAAGGCATTTAGTAAATCATGTCACTGAGTCAGCTAAACTAAGAAAAAAGATGGGACTTTTTACTTCATTCATATAATGAAAGTCAGGAAGCTGAAGCAAATCAAGTTCACCACTCTTCAGATTGGCCACTATATCAGATTTTACATCAGGAAAGGGGGGAGCATTTGCTGAAAGTGGAATTTAATCTACCTTGTCTGATTTGCATCTTTTCTGGTCCTATAAACACAAGATTTCCACCATGCAAGTTTACTTGGGGGGGAAAAAGAGATATATTGAGTCAAAATAGCATTTTAGTTCATTCCCATTTCAATATAACTCTATCCCTAAAGGAAATACTATTTTTTTCCTAAGCAATTTATTCTTAAAATGGGAAGTCAGCCCCAGATTGGTAAAAATCCCATAAAGGGGACAGAGATTATTTTATTTCCTGGACAAATATTCTTCCTGGCAATGGGACTTTCTCACTTTCAGGCCATCTCCCTTCCAGATGAATGCACAATCATATGACTATTTCCAAAACACATATATTTAAGAGCTCGATATGAATGATGTTCAGCTGAACCTATTAGGACAACATGGAATTCCAACAATATCAATGCCTAATGTTCTAAGATTAATCCCTGACTTTATGTTTCTGAGTGATACATGCAAGAAGAGTCTCGAATGCCCCTGGCTCAGCTAACGTGGTGTTCTATTTCTTCAGGCAATCCATGAGGGAAATTGAAAACAGGCTGCTTTATAAACATATAACAAATCAGTATATTTCAGCCCTACTTACCAGCCTTCAGGCTGAATGCCAGTGTTAATATGTGATTGTCTACATAAATCACCATATTCTAATGAAGCCAAAATTTAGTTCCATGTGCATGGACTCTTTTTTGTTCTTTTTTGAATTCCAAGTTAGAAGGAAAAAGTTGTGAAATACTTTAGAGATTAAGTAATTTGACTGAACATTCCTTTATATACTACTCAAGGAACTTGGCACAGGGAATATTTTTTTGATAGTTACTTCTTTTCAAACCCAAAAATCAAGCAATAGTTGGAATGTATTTCTACTGAAGTCTACCACTTTCATTTTATCACAATACTGCTAGAGTGGAAGATAATTCTTGTTTTACCAGTTTTCTTCTTCTTTTGAATGCCAAAGATGTAATGATCAAGGGAAAACTGTTTCCCCCATATAAACATAAATCTAAAGTTTATGTTCAACTTAAGTCTATCTTCCTGAATATGTTTACCAGAAGACGATCCAAATGGAGTTAGTGCAACTTGGTTCTAAGTAAATACACATTTGATGAAGCTGCAAATGTAAGAAACTAAAACATTAAAAAATGAGATATATGACCATAAGTTGCAGAGCCTGGCAGTGGAATTGAATTTTGAAGTAGGACAAGAACATTATGAACTGGTCAGTTTATTTAGTGGTGTTATTCATCTGGCACAAAATTAAAGGTGAAATGAGGACTGAAATGGCAGTAAAACCAGTCAAACAGTTGTAGAAGGCAGACAGTGAAATAATTCCTAGCACTTCAGAAAACAATAATAGAAAAAACAAATATTACAATTTAAAAAAGCTCTTACATTCCAAAACATCTAAAACCAACATTAATATGCACATTATGATATTCAGAAATGTTTGACTATATCAATTGCTGTATTTCTTTACATAATTGCACAGAACACTTTCATTACCGATTATTATATATAAAGCACAAAAACATCACAGCCTTACACAAAAGGAAAATGTTAACTTGAATGGTTCATCCCCAGAAAGTATTAATTATAACTGTGGGATATGGGATGAAGGTGTGGTTACCCATCCAGCCCACAAATACTAGAGTTTAATTGGAAAATTTGGGAGGCAATTTGTGTACCCAGAATTAAACAAACCCCAAAGTAGAAGAGTAAAATTATAGACAGGATTCTTAGTAATGGTAACAAATTATTTTTGTTTTATATATGCCAGCATATCCACTCTAAAAAAATACTCCATATATTCATTTGCCTTCTTCAGCATACAGATAGTCCTCGACTTACAACAACAATCATTTTTCAGACTTACGATTTGCAACATCCCCATGGTCATTGATCAAAATTCAGATGCTTGGCTACTGACTCATATTTAAGACGGTCGCAGTGTCCCAAGATCATGTGATCACCTTTTGTGACCTTCTGACAAGCAAAGTCAATGGGAAAGCCAAATTCACTTCCTAGCAGAACTGCAGTGCTTCACTTAACAACTGTGGTACGAAAGGTCTGAAATGTGCAAAACTCACTTAACAATTGTCTCACTTACCAACAGAAATTTTGGGCTCAATTGTGGTCATAAGTCGAGGAGTAGCTGTATTTATTTCTCAGGGTGTATCTTCCTGCCAGAACAACATAAACACTAAAAATTCCATCAAACGGGAATCTCACTCAGGCCAAGTGGGAAGAAATCGCTTTTATAACAGTTTCATTTTACAACTTTTTGTTGTTCATAGAAGTGGGATCCTTAAACGAAAAATAAAATTTAAAGATGTGTTGGCTTACTCCTAAATTGATCTCAAAATTATTTTAAGTTATTAGCAGCAATGCAAATGCTGGGTTATACTTTGCCCTTTTGCTTTATTGTATTCATTCTTTTATCCCTACCTCCAATTCTGCTTTTTTTTCTCCCAAAATAATAATAGGGTAAATTTTATTAAGCAGGAGCTATAGGCACCGCCTGACATCATTATTATCCTTTAAAAGTCAAGGATAAATGCCAGAATATTCTTCTTATATAGCTTTTCTATTTCAGAAAAAATAAGCAATAAAAGAACATTTAGCTACATCCAAATGCAAGTGGCAGAAGAGGTAAAATGAATTAACTTTGGCTGACATATGGTTTTTTGCCATTTACTCCTGATAATTCCATATACACATTTACGATGATTTAAGATTCACTGGATGTTACTTATTTCTTTCACAGCCAAGGCTGTGTTTTCACACATTTGATTCACAAGTTGCTGTTTTTAAAACAACTGCTGCAGCAACCCCTCGATGCTCATTTTGCTTTGACTGATTTGTCACTCGGTGATTTTGGCAGAAGCCTCTTGCACAGATAAATGAAATGCTAATGTACAGGCTTTATCAGCTCTTCTCAAAGTGTTTTAGACAACCCTTTTTATTTTGGCCACAAAACAGACGTCATGTCGCTTAAGAACGGCCTCCAGATTCCCAATATATACCAAAAGTGTTTACTAGGTCAGGATATGGGACAGAGATTCTATCAATACATCCACAGATATGCACCGCATGCCAGGCTTAGGGTTAGGGTTAGGGTTAGGGTTAGGGTATTGCGACATACACAGTGGAAGAAGAGAAGCAATCAGAACGGGCGCAATTATTACAAATTGTTCATCTCAAGAAGAAACCGAAGAATACATAATATATACACCATACAGTAGATCTCATGGCTTTTGTGTTTACTCCCTTGTAAACCCACAATATCTAGATCCAGAATTTTTAAAACAAAGATCTTTTGTTTTTGTCTTGTTTTTTTTTCCAAAAAGCAATTGGGATGTGTGTTTTTTTTTCTGAGGAAGATGTTTCGCTTCTCATCCAAGAAGCTTCATCAGTTCTGGCAGGATGGTGGGGGCGATGGAAGGATTAGTTTTCACAAGATGGGGGAGGAGGTTGGAAGGATCATATTTCTTTGCAGTCATCTGGTTGTTAGTACTCTCCCTGAGAGCTCTTGATGCCACTTTGGGGTTTACCTGTGCTCTCAGGGTCACCTGTACAGTAATAGGTTTCACTTACCTTTGCTACTGGTTCAGAGATGTGTGCTCATGCGCGCCGCTTCTGCGCATGCGCAGATCATCCGTGATGACGTCCGGGCGGGTGGGCGGAGCCTCCCGCTGCCGCCACCGGTTCTGTTCTGTCCCAGCTGCCAAACCGAGAAAAACAACACAAGCAACGTACAAACCAACCTTGTTTAATACTCTTTAAACGACTAATACTCTCTTAGCAGTCGTGTTTGTTAAAGTCCGTGAAATCATAAATAAGTCCTTTCAGTGCACCAACTGTTAATTAACGTCTTAACAGTTGGCAAGAGTCCAAGCATCAAAGAAAAAAGAAGTCCAACAAATTAGGCTAACTGATAATAGCCACTAGAACTTACTGTAGTTGGCCGAAAGCTCAGCCCTATGTCACTACTTAAATAGGCTAAGGGAGTGGCCAATTAGCCCAACGCCTTACCCCTGAGGAGACCTCCTCCTGAGTAACCATTCTTGCCTCTTAGCAGCTCTGCGTGCCCGTGCATTAAGAATAGGCTCCTCCTCTTCTTCCTCGTCACTGATGGGAGCTTCTGGAGGTTCTGAAGGCCCTGGCTGAATCTCCGCCTCTGGCACCGAGTCCCCACCAACCTCCTCACTGTCCGACTCAGGTACCAGCTGCACAGGCCGTTGGCGCATCACCACAACAGCCTCTTCGCTGTCGGAGTCCGCAACCAGTTGCACGGGTCGCTGGCGGGCCACAACAGGTTCACCCGAACCAGGGCGAACCATTAGCAACCCACCACTGCACCTGTATCAGAGTGCAAATGGGAGTGGAATCTTCTTGGAACTGCCAAAAGGATTGTGTTGTAGACAGGAGATAGTTGGTGTCTTATCTTCTTCCTCAGGGGAAAAAAACAGACCAGTTGCCTTTTGAAAAACCACATTTGAGACAACTATGACCTGGATGACTGAGAATCTCCACAGACATCTTTTGGTTTTGGTTTTTAAATTGCCACCCTATATAGAATGATTCAAGAAACTTCCATGAGCTAAAACGGAGAATAGCACTGTACCCCACTCAGATGAAAGGAGCTTTCCTTTGCTTCCACAAAAATGGTGATGGTGAAACCAGGCATAGGAAGATAAAGTTTAATATATATATTTTCTTAGGCCTGTGCTGGTCAACGAACCAGGAACAAGTGTAAAATGTAAAGAAAGGCAGTGAGGATGCTGTTTGGAGATGTCTTGCAAGATGAAATGGCGGAAACTAGGAATGTTTAGTCCTAAGAGAGAAGGCCGGTTGGTGGTAGAATAAGTTGCTTTCAAACTGCTGATAGTAATGTTACACAGAAGAATAGCAAGCCCTGCTCAACAGTGCAAGGCACAGAATAATGGATATCAATTCTCAAAAGGCAACTTTTCATTGAATATTGGTAAATACTATCAAGTCGGAATTACCATTCAGCTGTGGAATCCACAGTCAGAAAAAGTGGTGAGCTCCGTTTTGCTCAATGTGTTAAGATACTGGTCCTCAACCTGTGGTCTACGGATCCCTGATGGGGCCTGATGTTGTCACAGGTCTGCAAAGGGGGATCACAGATGCCTGAAGAAATGTTATGATTTAAATCTTGAATTAACTTTTGGGGCCATGAAACAAACAAAATGTTAAAAAGTTACGATATTTATGTAGTTACTTACCGAGCACATCTAAATTATATTAAAGTAAGCAAAGTATCTTTACGATCCCCAAGGCATGTCACAACTTTTGAGCACCCCTAATGTTTGGAAATTGTAAGTTGAAAAATTTGACACGCCCTAGCACTGGCCATGTAGTCCGTGGCCACAAAAGTTACTTAAAAGGGGGGGGTGTCTGTGGTGAAGAAACGGTTGACCACCGCTGTGTTAAAATATTCTGGAATCCTAGATACATCAGAAGAATTAATTCCCCAAATGGCCACTGCAGGTTACATCTTTAGCACACCATGGAATTTGTTCTCTTTGCGTTGTTTGGATAGTTAGAATCCATATTCCACCACCTTGATGTAATAATTTTTGCTTATAGTTTTGAGGCAACATTTGGGCTCAAAGCCACTCTTGGCTTTGACTGATGGTTCAAGAGGTAGCAGGGCCAGCATCAATGAAGAAGTAGTGTCTATTAAAAAAAAAAAAAAGCACAACCACCTGAATAATATTAACATAAATTAAGTAACTCCCTTTTTACAACCTTGTAATCCCTTAATTCGGATTAGAGTTGGGTGACTGGAAGTAACATACTTAAATCGTATAACATTATATTAAATTAGAAACATGGGATGCAAAATGTTTTATAAAATAAATACAATTCTGTGGCACTTTTGGAAGGGTTTTGGCAGCCACATCCAAGATTTCTGGCAGTCTTACATGGTGGACTTCTTTTCTATATCAAGCGTAGAACCTCTTCTCTCTCACCCTAAGAAAGTAGCATCTATAAATTCAACAGCTGCAATATAGCTTGAAATAACACGTGTTTTTTTTCATTCGGGACACAGTACAGTTTTTGCCCAGAGAATAAAAGCAGGAAGTAAGCAAGGAAGCTGATGGGAATTTCTAAAAGAAGAATCAAATAGGGGACTGGAAGTGCCATATTATATTAATTGTTCCTACATTTAAACCTCAAACCTTCAGATGATAAGGAGTAAGATTCTGCATGGAAATCACCTCTCACAACAATACCATCATTTTTGGCCCCTAATAAAACATCCACAATATTAATTTTGCATCTAACATATGGCATTAAAAACGGACTGAATCTGGGGCATAATTTTTCTTCTTCCTCCTTGAAAATAATCCTTGTATGAAATACATTTTCCAGATAGTTTGAAATTAGAGACACGATTTTTGATGAGCGTAGGCGACACATACAGAAACTCTGATAACACAATGAAGAGATGTTTTTATCCTCTCCACAACACTGCATAGCACTTAGTAAAGCCACAATGAAGAAAATTAATGTATATTAGTGTGGTGAAGAGTACGATTAGTGATGTAATACATTTACACGGACAGCTTGCTATCTCTAGCTCACCTCACATTTCTAAGCAAGTTGCAACTGCCATAAGTTTGGGAGCATGACCTTTTGATCCTGAAATGGTCTTATGCTCTCTACCTTTTAAAAATGCTTTAGAAGATTGACTGGGTAGTGGTATTCTGGATAGAAATGCTACTGACCCCGCCAAAATAGTCTGGTTTTTTTCATCACAGCTTTGGCATTGGGAAGTAGGTTTACATGGACCTGCCTATAATTTCTGTGAATTGACTGAAGAATCTCAATGAACCCCTATTGCTTAGGATCCTGCTGGCAAGAGGCTTGGGGGCAGCTCACAGGAGCCCCTTGGTAATTAGGGGGGAGGGTTAAAATTAGAATTGTTAATTAGTTCTTGTCATGCTTTGTCCTTTTTTTCTATCTTCAAAATGATATGATCCCGTTTTCATATATGCAACAGATTGGACTCATTGTTTGGATTCTGCAGGAACCAGGGTGGTCCAATCACAGCAATAATAGTAGGACTTTAATCTATGGACCAAAACATCAGCCTATGCTTTCAGAGCTACAGCTGCACTTACTACAAGGATAATCTGCGGCTGCTCTTCTGTACTTCAATGCCAGTGTTGGGTGCCTTCCATGCTGGTCATTTGCGCCCCAGCCTGCTCCTCCCAAAGTAGCAATAGCAATAGCAATAGCAATAGCAATAGCACTTAGACTTATATACTGCTTCACAGTGCTTTACAGCCCTCTCTAAGCGGTTTATAGAGTCAGCCTCTTGCCCCCAACAATCTGGGTTCTCATTTTACCGACCTTGGAAGGATGGAAGGCTGAGTCAACCTTGAGCTTGGTGAGATTCGAACTGCCAAATTGCAGTCAGCCGGCAGTCAGCAGTAGTAGTCTGCACCACCGTGGCTCAGTTTAGTGTGAGTAAGCTGGCCTCTTTCAGCCATGCCAGTTAGTCTAGGCAGCCACATCACTACCACAGTATGCACCTCATTAATAATCTGTGTTAATAATCACACATTTTCTAATAAGTGGTCACAGCTCCCAGAATTGTCAGTAATGACCTGGCTGGTTGAAGAATTTCTGAAGCTGAAGTTCACATAACTAGAGAATGTTCATATTGTGGATGGCTAGCTAAACAATCAGAACAAACAAGCAAGTCAATGATGGTTGGGAAGAATATCTGGCAAGCACACCTTCTGCTTATTGATGTTTGTGGATAATGGAAAATAATAGGATTAACTGTGCTGGTGACATTTTGCCCTTCAAAATCCGAGATGTCAACTTCAATCAACATTAGCCAATATGTTCAAGGGCAATATATTATGAGACTTGTAGTTTAATAATCAAGACAGCATTATTATGTCAAATTTGGTACGTTCCTAGTACCAATTCAAACTTCTTCCTCCTCTTCACCCCCAAGTTATACTGGAAATATGAAAAAAAAACACCTAGCAGTATGTGCCTAAGTAGTCGCTAGAGACAAAATGCCAGTTACAACTGTTTTTTCCAACAACTATGTTGAAGCAACTGTGTGATGCTTCAAATGAGGCCGCAGTAAAAACAGTAAACCTGGCTTGAAGAAATCCAGGTTGGGGGTAATTTCTTCTCTTAGACTTTTTTTTTTTATAAACTAAATGAAAACGTTAGTAGGCAGATATATTTCCTATGGTGCTTCTTACAGTTCATATCTGCTCCCCTTACACAGAGGAGACCTTGCATGCTGAAATAATCAATGCTGGCTGGTGAGACCCATTAGTATCTCAGTGAACGTGTCCCATAGCTTGGGACATAATTGTGTGGTGTTTTTATGAAAGGTCTTTGGTTCTTCATGAGTCACGTTCTATCAGTTTAGGTGCACCTTAGTGAAAATCTAATCTGCTCCAGATGAAAATCAATGCTCTTAACAAAAACAAAAAGAATTTTTTTTAAAGATTCTGATCCATATTTGTGTGTGTATGTGTATGTATGTGGTGATAAAGTGGAGGTCTTTGGCAAGATCTGTGAATTGCTATATGCAACTCAGAGGTGTTAGCTGTTCATTTAGTTGCTAAATTCATTTGTAGAATCTCTCGGAGTGGATCAGTGTCTACAGTCACCATTATGAGACCTTGTATAATGTCAGAAAGGTACCAAATGAGCTTCTAGTGAATCTAGTCCATAGATGACATTATCTTAAAGGTAATCAACTTCAGCAATGTGTGTAGAATCACAATGTACCGTAGTTATTGCCCAGCTGCTTGGAAAGAAGCTCCTAATCTGGTCTTCTGGAGCTCTTGAGTTCCACAATCTGTTCTGCAGCCTTAAGAACTGTGGCATGAGAGGAGGCTTCTTGCAATGGCACAAGGCACCCATTCCCTTCCTTGAAACTCCGGAATTCCCCGAGCATTCCTAGGGCCACCCACTTCAAATAAGGCTCTCAATACATTGCTCAAATACCCTACGTAACCAAATGGAAGCAGCACATTTCTAACAGGAGTAACTTATTATCTGAAGACTTGAATTTAATATTTCCATGGGATTTCTATAGAGCCTAGACATAGAAGGATTCTGAAAGATATTGCTGCCACCTAATTCATCCTATAAGTGTATCCATAATTTACATTAAATCATCTCTGCTTATCTTTGCAGGTTTCATGAGACTTATTGGTTTTGCTTGCTAGCTGCCTTGATATTTCCTCTGAGCATATGTGACATCTTTTTATGGATTAAAAACCTTCCTTGTACTAAGCTATTTCAATGGTTAGACAACAGCATTTATTTCTGAAGTCTTATTCATCTTCCCCCACTATAGTGATCAAAGTGGTAGCAGTGATAAAATAGCTGAGAGGTAAAACAGTGGTTCTCAACCTTTTCCTCACCACGGACTCCCTTTAAATACCTTTTGTGGCCACAGACCATAGCTACGGACCACCAAAGCTTAACTCAAAATTTAAATCATAACATTTCTTCAAGCGTTCGCGGACCCCATGTGACCACAGTGCAGCTCCCTGGGGTCCGCGGACCACAGGTTGAGAACAACTGAGGTAACATGCTTAAAGCCTAATCACTGAAATATCCCCACTGCTTCTACTGTGCTCTTGCCATTATACCACATTGTGCCAAGCTGTATCCTGAAACCATATCTCTTAAACAAAGATGCATTAAATGGTAATAAAAAGACATTTTACACATGTCCAAAGGCATTCCGTTTCCGGGACAGACTCTTAGCCCTCAAAGTATTATTTAACCTTGGCTCCAATTAAACTATGTTTGGGCACCACCAAAGGAAAGTAGAAGAACAGGTTGCATTTTAAGCAAACTGCTTAAGACATTCTGCTGAAGTAAAGATCTATAGTTGGTGTTGGGATTTTAGTTAAATAGAGCTGAAATGATCTGCCAAGCCTGTCACTTTACTGCAGAATGATGTGGGTTTTCAGAATTTTTTGAACTGGAAAATTCTCCAGAGAAAAATTTTTATGCAAGAGGAAAAAAAAACTACATAGGCTAAATTACACAGGATAATTTTTAATTTACATCAGAACATTTTCCAATACAAATCACCCTATACAAGTTAGCCTTAGAGGAATGGTTAGTAACCTGAAGTAAAAACACTTTCCAAAAGTTCATTTTGGAAATTTTCTACAGTACTGCGTATTACCAACTGTGTGGGGCTGGAACAGGATTATTATTGTTTGCTTTATTTGGTCTCTGATGAATTTTGGCCTATGAAATAGCTTTTTTCAATATATCAGACAATGTCCAACACATTTGGATAGGAGGAAAAAAAAAGGCTGCCCTCAGCGAGTCCCTTATCTCAGACCTTCTAATTTCTTTTTGGTGAAAGTCATGATGAGCAGGCTTTCTCCAGCAAGGACACCTTCTCCATAATACTTCCTCCAAAGCCTTGAGGGTTACAAATGGAAGACTTTTCTGCCAAGCCAACATTCAAAGTACATCAGAAAGGAGAAATGCTGAAGTCTCCATGGATTTGCCCTCTTCACGAAATGAGACATAACACTGGCAAGGCGCATTTTCTTGTTTAAGAGACTGGCATTGCCTGTATCCTTCAGAACACCAACTGTAAAATACGCCTCTTTGTTGTTTTTCTTTAATTTAGATAGTTGCTCTGTTCAATGCCTCATAAAAGCTATACATAGAATACATGAAAATCACAATGGACAGATCAGAAACACCTCTGAATTATATAATAAGCAGGTTTCAAAACAAACAAAAGGTGAGGTGAGATTAGCTTCAGTGATCACAGGATACAGTATTGTACCTTTGGGGGTAAGAGGCTTGGATAACAATAATAAATCATTGTTACATTCTGAGTTAATATTGTGTCAGTCTTACAAGCAGTATTTTCATATGGAAGATATATCAAGCTCTTATAGACATCCCTTAAGACAGTTAATGCTACCTGGAGACTGAATTATGAGACTGATGAAGAACCAGAGCAAAAAATATCCTGGCTATGGTTTTTGTTTTCAAAAACAAAGAACCAGACAAAGAAGGATCAAGAAATGTGTTGAGTTCATATATTAGTTATAATGGGGCTTGTTGCCATTGACTTTATGTGATGTGGGAACTCAGTCCTTCTAGTCTATAAACCATAATTTATAGATTAGAGTGATGTGGAAACTCTATTATAGCTTATTTAACAACCTTGCCTCAACAATTGTGGTTATAGCAATGTGTGATCCCAACTCCTTTCTTTCCAGCTGATTCTCCCCCCCCCCCCGTACACTTTGAAGAACAAGCAGCCCCTGGAGTTCGGTAATAGAATTTTTAATTCAAAAAGTTGCCAACATCAAAGTCAGTCAATCAGAACAGAGCTGGAAGGGACCTTGGAGGTCTTCCAGTCCAACCCCCTGCTCATGCAGGAGACCCTATACCATTTCAGATAAGTGGCTGTCCAGTCTCTTCTTAAAAACCTCCAGTGACCCACAACTTCTGAAGGCAAGCTGTTCCACTGGTTAATTGTTCTCACTGTTAGGAAGTTTCTCCTTAAATCCAGGTTGCTTCTCTCCTTGATTAGTTCCCATCCCTTGTTTCTTGTCTTGCCTTCTCTGGTGCTTTGGAAAATAAGTTGACCCCCTCTTCTTTGTGGCAGCCCCTCAAATACTGGAACACTGCTACATGTCACCCGTAGTCCTTCTTTTCTCAAGACTAGCCATACTCAATTCCTGCAACCGTTCTTCATGTTTTTGTCTCCATGCCCTTAATCATCTTAGTTGCTCTTCTTTGTACTTTTTCCAAAGTCTCACTTTCCAAAGTAAGTGAGATCATGTAGCTTCTCCTTAATTTCCTTGAACTACAAAATCCTGCTGCTAAATTAAGAGGCGCAATTCCAAAAACACTGGCTTGGAAAATAGTATTTTTCACAATACTGTGAATACTATATACGGCAAATAGCAGGATTGGAGCAGCCAGAATTTTGCTACATATGTTAAATATAAATGTCCTGAAACTGAAATTAAAGGATAGCTTCTTCTAAATGGTCTTAATCACCTCATCCCTATTCTATATTGCAAAAGTTTTCATTATTTATGCCACACAATAAACAAACAAATATACAAACAAATATACAAACACACACACACACACACACACACACACACACACGCACACACATGCAAAAGTGATGGATATTATACCATAACAAATTCAGAAGCACAACATTGGGAGGGAAATAATACTTTTATACAGCTGAAAATTCCGTCCAGAAAGGATAAGCATTTTAAAAATTATTTCTCAGCTCCAAATCGCAGGAAAGAAAAACTTAAGTCTTTGGCTGAAGGAGGTAACACAAAAGGGAGTCAAGTAAATATCTTGGATCCACCAGTTTCCATATATAGAGCAGTATATCTGGACCAAAAATAAGGTCATCTGTTTCTATATAATATGATTCTTTATGTTAAAGACCAAACCTTGCTATTAACACAGAACACTTAGGGAGTCTGCCCAAATAGATGCTAGACAGGACTGGAATTCAACACTGGTGACCTATAAAGACTACCATGTCTGGATTTCGTAGTCTCAAGACAAGTCATATTTTATCACAGAACTATCTAACATAACCTTTTCCATCATTTAAAAAGGATGGTTTAGAAGTGAGATTCTGTCAGTAAACCGGCCCTTACAGAAATCCAAAATGAAGAAACCCCCATTTTATATGCAGAAGCTCTTAAGTGCAACCGCTACCTAATGCACCACATACTATACATAAGGAGAAAATCATTCAAATTTCCTCAGAGAGCTCCTGCTAATCAGAGAGAAACATTTATATTGGGCTACTAGATAAATAGTCTGAGGCAGTTTCCAGTGTTCCCAGCCAGACTCTGGAAGGATGCCAGTTGCATAGCAAGAATCAACTGTCCTGTAAAGCCAGGACATGAGTACAAATTATTTGCCTTCTAAAAAAGAGGAAGCAGGCCAAAGGTTGCAAATCTGGTTTGACACCTGAATAACCCCTGCAGCAGGCAGTGGTGAATGCCAGCTCTGAGTAATCACACCACGCTGCTTTTGATCAAAAAGCTGTAATGCTTTCCTTTACACTTCTGAAAAAGCTAGAGCAGTGAATTGTAGAAATATAGCCTCATAAGTCATGCATGCACAGGAAAAAAGATTCTTCCGTCTATTTCAAAAAAACAAACTCTAGAAATTCCACGAGACTTAAATATTTGTTGATTTGAGCAGTTGTCATTTTTACCGCATTCTCCGTAATGAAAAGAATGACTTTAATTAGTTCCAGTTGTTCACGCATCAGTAGACTTTTCCACATGGACAGAGGGTGTTTTGCAGCTGCAAAGCTTGTTGGCTAATTGCTCGTGTTCTGTTTGTGTGCAAAACAGATAAAACCAAATTTAGAAAGAGTTGCCACCACATCAGATAAGAACAGACATATTTTCAATCAGCTGCTGTTCCTGCTTAGCCTTTTCGGAATGAAGTGGTAAAGCCACAGAATTCATGGATTGTACAAGGGTTGCATGACAAGTAACGTCTCCACCCCCATAATTTAGGTTACACAGGGATATTTTAATTAATGAAACACACACACACACACAAAGCTTCGAAATGAGTTCTTTTGTTAACTGTATTTATTTTTTCACATAATCACCACTACTAGCTACATTTCTGCCAACAATGAACTAGCTTCTTCAAGCCATCACAAACTCACTCCACATTTTGTCTCTTCAACCAGGTCCTCAAAACCCTTTCAGTCAAGCAGATGTTCATGAAGGTATTTATTTCTCCAATTTTAGGAAAAGTTGGAACTCACATGGCACCAAAGACTGTATGCAGCTGAAATAAAATGGTTTGGTCTCACTTCGCAATTGTCTCTTGGGTGGCTCAGGAAGTACAAGCTCTAGTGTTGTCATGTTGCAGCACACTCTCCTTCTTGTGTTTCCAAATATTGTTTAATCAAAGTTTTTAATGATACAGTGTAGTGCTCTGTGTCGATAGTGATGCCAAGTTCAAGGAAATCAAGCTATGGAACATCTTTTTTTCCCTTGCAGGTAAAGCTTTGTAATGATATTCCATGCACTGGTACTTTGTTTCTGGATCAAAATGATGAACCCCCATTTCATCAGCTGTCACAATGACAAGCTGTCACACAATGGTAGTGTGAAGAAATTACCTTTAATCTCATAGCAGGACAACAACTGCTGGCAATTTTCAATTCTTGAAGTTTTCGTTCCTGCCATTGGCATGTGACAACTCCTTCTTGTACAGACCTTCCAATATTGAAGAACATCATTAAAGTGACATGCATATTTTATTTATTTGTTTCCTACCTTTTAAATTTTATAAATAACTCAGGATGGTGAGCATACCTAATACTCCTTTCTCCTCCTATTTAACCCAAAAGAGCTGTGAGGTGAGTTGGGCTCAAAGAGACTGACTGGCAAAGCAAGGATTTTGTTGCACACATTAAACATAAATGTACTGGAACTGAAATTAAAGGATAGCATCTTCTAAATGGTTTCAATCAACTAATCCCCATTCTATATTGCAAAATGATGAGCATTATATCATAACAAATGTAGAAGCACAACATTGGGGAAAACAGAATATTTCATACAGCTGAATTTTTTTTCCAGAATGAATAAGCACTTTTAAAAATTATTTCTCAGCTCCAAATGGCAGGAAACCAAATTTAGTGTTTGGCTGAAGAAGGTAGCACAAAAGGTAGTCACGTAAATCTCTTGGCTCCACCAGTTTCCATATATAGTGCAGTGTATCTGGACCAAGAACAAGTTAATCTATTTCTATATAATATGATTCTTTATGTTAGAGACCAAACCTTGCTATTAACACAGAACACTCAGGAAGTCTGCCCAAATAGATGCTAGACAGAACTGGAATCAACACAGATGATCTATAAAGACTACCATGTCTGGATTTGGTAATCTCAATGTTCTCATGGGATTTTACTTGCTTTATAACCACTTCAAGTCCCAGAATGCAGCTCTACAGAGATATATGGTTGAAATGAATGTTTCAATGAATGTGGTTGTGTGAATGTTTTATTTTAAATATTTTTTTTTCTTTTTCTTTCTTTTTTTAAATTGTTTTTATATGTTTTATTTTTTTATGATGTAAGCCGCCCAGAGGCCTTCGGGAGTTGGGTGGCATATACATTTTATTAAATAAATAAATAAATAAATAAATAAATAAATAAATAAATAAATAAATAAATAAATAAATAAATAAATAAATAAATAAATAAATAAATGGAGTATTTGAAATTCTGCTTTCCTGCGTAGGTCTGGCTTCCCTTTTAGCCATGCAAAGTCTTGCAGAACCACCATCCAATGAAAACACCTTTGGAAAGCTGCAGCTCTTCTACTTAAACCACACAATCTTGTAAAAAACACGCTAAAGGCACTGACTTTAAAAAAAGATTGTAGAAATTCTGCATCCTGCTGTGATGTAATATCTTGGCCAGGATGGAGTGATGAAACCTTTCTTCAGAAAACAGAAGCACTAGATCGCAAATGGTCCCCCCCCCCCAGCTTAGGACCACAGGCAAGGAAAGTTGCAGATAAAGCCCAGGCAAGAACTAAATGTATTTCAATTCTATTCAATTATAATAAACCATATTATGGTTATTCTTTCATCATGTATTCTATTATTTTCTCTTCAGCTAAATCAAATATTTTGTTAAAAGTTCTTGGCTGGAAAGGTCAGGAATCAGGGGTGAAATGCTCCCAGTTTGGGCGTGCCTGCCGGTCGTCGGAGACAGGAATCCATATCCATGGATTTTGGTGTTAAGTGGCCCTATGGCTGCAAGCCTTGTGCCACATGATAAACATTATACACAACACTCCAATTCATTTTCACTTCTTATGGAGAAGTATAGATAAATAAAGACAGTTGAGAGCCTCTGATGTCCTCTTCTTCAGATGATAGCAAAAGACTTGTGAGGTTATCCTTCTGAAAACTATAGTCAAAATACAAAGTTTTAAAAATATTTTACTAGAAAAGTTTATCATAAACAAGCTTGCTGAGTCTGTGTCATTCATACTGTTATTTTATTTTTTATTCCTTATGTTATTGACTTTACATCAATATTTCCTTGGGATTTTGGATCCAGTTATTGGAGAATTAGCAGTTGGATAGTTGCATAGACGTGAATACATTACATGCATTTCACCCCTTATATTACATCATGGATAGGATATTTGTACATACTGTACAATCACTTGATACTTAAGCTAATAGAACTTAACATATGAACAGATATCAGCTTTTGACAAATGAAGACAAATAAACTTGACAGTTTAAGTACAAGAAGACTGATATCATAACTTTCCCATTAGATGAAGTTTAAAACCATTCTACTAAAGCTGTATTCAGTTTCAGAAGCTGTAATGGAAACTGCTTTCCATTTCTTCAGTTATTGAGAGTAAACACTGCCAATAATGACTACTCACAGCTTACATTCCAGAAAACACTTGTAAAGTTTATTGTTAAACATAATGACCAGGCTTACAAATTGCATCGGGTCATGTTTTATTTAATTATGGCTTGAGAAGAAAGCACAAGGACTAGAGATTCATATGCATCAAACCATAAACTCTGGCGGACAAATCACAATGGCTGAATTCACAGGTCATGCTAAGCTAAAATTTAGTTGGTTGAGCAAAGGAGTAGGCAACAGTTTTCAACCTGCAGACCGTATTTTTGTTTCTTGTTTCTTCCTGCTTCTGAGCCATAAGGGGTGTGGCTGGTGGTATGTCACCAAAATAGACACAGTATGATCAAAATGTCTCAATTTTGTCCCATAATTCATCCAAAACAAGAACTCCAAAAAACTGACCATAATCTATTATGAGATGTCCTGGGATCTACCAGTGGCATGCAGATAGGTCTTCTGCAGTTCATGGATTGCCTGCCCAACTTAAAATTGAAAACAGTTATAGGATTTCCAAAATGAAGTTTGGACAGTAGGACATTGCTATTTCTTTACTGTATCTGTGTTTGAACAATATTTTATAAACTATAGATAGATAGATCAATAAAGATTAGTTATATAAAACATCCTGTTCACAATGGGATTAAGTTAAATAGGTTTATTTATTTCAAATTTATGAACTATTTTCTCCAGTTATTTAGCTCTGTATTTAAGCTACTCTACTCTGTATTAAGCTACTGTATTTAAGCTGGAAGGCAGAAGCAAAAATTGAAAAGATGAATCTTTCCCTCTATTTCATTAATCTTCTATTTCTCAGAAATAGTCTAAAAGCTGTGTCAGCACTACAGCACTGATTTTTCAAACTTGATGGCCTCTAAACCAGAGGTGGGTTCCTCCCAGTTTGCACTAGTTCTATACAACCGGTAGCAAACCGCTGGTGACGTCATGGTGACGTCACGGAACCGGTTCTGTTGGTGCCGGTCCATGGACGCCGCCATCTTTTTTGGGGGGAATTTTTTTTGGGGGGGGGGATTTTTTTGGAATTTTTTGCTGAGAACCCAAGTCCCCGGCACTGCGCATGCGCCGCCATCTTGTTTTTGGCTTTTGGGGGGGGGATTTTTTGCGAATTTTCAGCACTGTGCATGCTGGGGCTTTCTTGAAGTCATGCTGGCTGGCAGGCCAGATCCCTGGTCTCCCTTAGCCAGCCGGGGCTCTCTTGGAGTCATGCTGGCTGGCAGGCCGGATCCCCGGTCTCCCTTAGCCAGCCGGGGCTCTTTTGGAGCCATGCTGGCTGGCAGGCTGGATCCCCGGTCTCCCTTAGCCAGCCGGGACTCTAAAGTTTCCACCCTCCCTCCAGCCTCCAGCCTGCCTTACCTTGTACAGCCTCCACCCTTCAGGAGCCAAATCCCGAATGGCTGCCAGGCAGACCTGCCTGGCTTGAAGTGAAAGGATCTCATCGGTGAGCAACTGAATCTGCCTGCCTGCTTGCCTGCCAATCAATTGGGTAAGTGACTGGGGTTTTTTCTTTATGCTTTAAAAAAATATTTTAGGTAATGTTATTGCTTTTAGGAAATGTAATATATTGGAAATGTTATTGTTTTTAGGAAATGTATTTTTTTTAGGAAATAGAGTCACATAAAATTTAGGAAATTTTAGCTGCTTTCATATGTGCAGCTTTGTGAGCTCCTGCAGCCAGCTAGATGGGTTTTGATGTGTTTCTGGAATAGAATAGAATAAAATAGAATAGAATAGAATAGAATAGAATAGAATAGAATAGAATAGAATAGAATAATATAGAATAGAATAGAATAGAATAGAATAGAATAGAATATAGAAAATAGAATAGAATATAGAATATAGAATATAGAATAGAATAGAATAGAATAGAATAGAATAGAATAGAATAGAATAGAATAGAATAGAATAGAATAGAATAGAATAGAATAGAATAGAATCAGAGTTGGAAGGGACCTTGGAGGTCTTCTAGTACAACCCCCTGCTTAGGCAGGAAACCTTGCACCACTTCAAAAAATGGTTAAGATCACATCGTACAGCCGATGATCCAAGAATCAAGAGCAAAAAAATTCCACCTGAGGAGGCTGCCAATGAAAGAACGATGTGGAAACATCTTAAAGCTAAAGACTTGAAGTACTTGTGTGTAGCTCTTTCAGTGTGTTATTCTTATGTAAGGTGTAAGTGCATGAAATTAAAAACTTCCTTTCTGTATCTCTTCTTTGTGCAGGTCATTGATTAGGGCACGGTGACGGTGGTCAGTGACGTTGAAGACAGACAACACTTTCATCATTCTTCTGTAAGTACTTGTGTAGCTCTTTTATTGTTTTGTGTACTTATTTTATTCTTATGTAAATAAGTAAGTGCACGAAATAATAAACTTCCTTTCTGTATCTCTTCTTTGTGCAGGTCATTTATTAGGGCACGGTGACGGTGGTCAGTGACGTTGAAGACAGACAACACTTTCATCGTTCTGTAAGTACTTGTGTAGCTCTTTTATTGTTTTGTGTACTTATTTTATTCTTATGTAAATAAGTAAGTGCACGAAATAATAAACTTCCTTTTTGTATATCTTCT
>QLTV01001030.1:3652669-3710504 GCA_003457575.1 Thermophis baileyi
AGATTGGTCTGTAATTTTCGACGTTGCTGGGATCTCCTTTTTTGAAGATAGGGATGACTGTGGCTAGTGACCATAAGTTGGGTAAGGAGCTAGTCCTGAAAGATTTATCGAAGATTATGCTAAGAGGTTCAGCTAAGGCTGTGGAGAGCTTTTTTAAGAAATATGCACATAGTCCATCAGGTCCAATAGATAGAGATGGTTTTAGGTTGCGTAATGCCTTTGCAACGTTATCTTCTGTAAAATCAATTTGTGTTAGATCGTTGTAATTATTTGTGGTACGACTAGGAAATATTGGGCATGAGCCATTGCTGTTTACAAAGACTGAACCGAAGAATGTGTTAAAAAGGTTGGCTTTAATGGATTCATCGTTATAGTCTTTACCATTAGGTCCTTTAAGGGGTGGGATGGATCTCGAGTCTTTGAGTTGGTTATTTACAAAGTTATAGAAGGCGCGGGTGGATTTCGTGCGTAGAAGGTTTTCTTCTTGATTAATGTGATAATTGGTGCATTCAGTCTTTATTTGGTGGCATAGATTTTTGTAGCGGCTTTTAAAGTTAGCAATGCAGCCAGTTTTACATAATAAAAACTATTTCATAATAGTTTACTTAAACTATTATGAAATCTCATGAGAAATATGACTCCAATGCTTACAGTTTGGAAGCAAGCATATCAAGAACCTCTTTTAATTCTTGGAAAGATTAACAATCTCAGTTCAACCACAGCTGTGCTTGAAGTCCATTTAATTGACCAAGACAGTATCCATGCTAGACCTTGAGTTGTACCAAAGTGCCATCTAGTGGCATTCCTACATCAAATGATGAAGGAAGTCTGTGGCTAATCTTTGTGGCAAACATGTCACTAATTGAATTAAAACAACAGTGATCTGCACAATCATTTGAGCTAAAAAAAAGAAAAAGAAAAAAAAAGGGAACCCAGGTGGCAAACTTATGCCATTCATATTTATTGAGCTGGAATTCTCATTAGACTTGGTCGACATGACCAATGCTATGGGATTATGAGAGCTGTAATCCAAAACAATTTACACACACCCCAAAAAGCATTAGGTAGTACTGTACTATCCTAGGGAAGAATGTATACAACCAATGTGTCTCAGCAATAATTTCTTAGACTTTCACATTTATCTATTTGAATTTCTAGTATATATTGTCTCCCAGGAAGTATTTTATAGATTTATATTTATGGACTGCCATTCCAGAGTGTTCTACCCCAAAGAAGTGTAAACAAAAGAAAACATTTTAAATCATGAAACAATTTTGCTTCATTTGGCAAAATTGTAAATAAAACAGAAGAGGGGTGGGAGAGAGAGAGAAAAGGACTGGCTTTTGTCCAAGTCATGAGGCTGCATTTAGTTACAGTCTAGTGGAATGTGGCAGGAGACAGCAGACATGCAAATTGGACTATAAAAGACTTGAGAAGGTTTCAAGTTGCACATCTTCAAGGATTGCTTAGGATTTTAAAGAGAAAAGTAGCCGGGTCCTCATTTTTGAACATATAAGTTGGTCAGCATACAAGTCCTTGATAGAAGCAGAAATAAACTTTTTTTATAAGTTTGTGAAATGCATCAAATGGGCATTTATGTCTATAGGATGGCCCTTTTTATAAAACGGATTGGAAATACTAATTTAGGTTAATGGTGATTTGATTAAACCATATGATATTCAGAAAGGAACAAGAGAGGACTGTCCCCTGCCTCCTTTGTTGTTTATCTTAGTTCTTGAAATTTTCATTAGAAATATTAGACGAGAAGATAATGGAGTTAAAAATAAAAAATGAGACCGTTAAATTGAGAGCTTTTGCAGACGATTCGGTTTTGATCTTACAGGACCCTCTAAAGGGGATTGAATTTCTAATGAGAAATCTGAAAGAGTGCATTAGCAGCTTTGAGATTAATATACAGACAATAAAGATGTTGATTAAAATATGACTGCACAAGATCAAGATGTCTGGATCTGAATAACTCTGGATTCAGAATTGAAAAAAAGATTAAATATTGGGGTGTGATTTCAACTAATACGAGCTGTATACTGTATCAGAATAACTGTTGAGGTATGGAATGAAATTAAAAAAGATATGTTGAGCTGGAAAAAATTACAACTGTCAATGAAGGGAAGAACTTCCCTGGCCAAGATGAATGTCTTACCTAGAATCTTATGTTCATTTCAGACATTACTTTTACTGATGACTGGCATACCATTTAAGCCAGCGGTTCTCAACCTGTCGGTCGCGACCCCTTTGGGGGTCAAATGACCCTTTCACGGGGGTCGCCTAAGCGCGCGCTAGCCCGCCATCTTGGTGCCACACCCCCTTTGTCAATTCATTGCACGCGGGGAGGGGGTCAAAGCGGCGGGGCGGGGGTCGCGGCATTAGGAAGGTTGAGAACCACTGATTTAAGCAATGTCAAAAAGAAATCTCTAAATTTGTTCGGCTAGTCAAGAAACCAAGAATTAGATATAAACTCCTACAGGGTGTTAAAGAAAGGGTTAAAGTCTTTCAAAAAGCAAAACAGAAACAATATCATAGGGAAAACCAATGCCTGCAGGATTCTGATCTTTGTGGGCATATATATGCTTCAGCATATTTTCCAGGGCCTTCACTGGTTGTCTACCAAATGCTAGTCTGTGGCATATTTCTTTACCTCTGGCTCCTTGATTATTCGTAGCCGCTCCTAAAAGGCAGTTATGTGTCTTGTCATTGTGAAGGCTGGTTACTGAACCTTTTGTATTAGTTTGGTTTTCTTGATATTTAATCTTAGATCTATTGTTTCCCACTGTGTTCCTTGACTCCTTTGTTACTAGAGCTTGCAGATAATGTATTATTCATTAAAGAATAGGGTTCTGTTTTTCTGTCTCATTCTCGGAGCACTTCAGGATATCTTTTAATGTTCATTTTTAACTTGATTTTGCTGAAAGCCTGTTGAGAGTATTTTGTGTTTGTTCTTTTCTCTTATACATTGCTGAATTATTCTGGAACCTACCTGACAATTCATATTTTCTCATTTGAAAAAGACTCCCGAAAGCAGTTTTATTACATTTTTAATTGAATTCAATGGAAGTATAAGAAGTTTCAAGCTATTGATAGATAATCATATAATAAATGACAGGGTGTTCATGTAACTTTGAAAATAAAACAGTGTGAGAATCCCGCATGCTCCATGAAAATTCACCAAAATTGTTTTTTTGTTTCGAAGAAAAAGAATCAAAAGCATTTCATTTTCCATTAAATTGAATGAGACTTGGTGAAAAAAGTTAAATATTCAGCATAACCTTAATAGGATCTTGGCTGGTGTACCAGCTTTAGCTGAAAAAACCCCCTGATTCTTAGCCACCAATAGTACCGGTGCCTTTCCAAAGAGTTACACCTCTAGGAATAGGCAACATGCAAGTTTAGTTCATTAAAGAACATACTCAAAGTCAATACTTAATATTCAATATCTAATGAGATTGGTTGATTTCTAACTTTATTGCATTTCAGTTTAACTACATGAAATTCCAACTTGTTGACTTTTCTCCATCCTAATACTTTTGGGTACCTCATTTAGAATTCCAAAGCAACTTTAGAATTTTTGGGTGAAAAGTAAAGTTTTTTTTAGCTACTCTATGCTACCAGATGTGGACTGCAAAAATCCAGATGACCATAATATATAGAGGCTTAGAGATGTCTCAATCTCTTTCCTATCATGTAATGGTCATCCAGATTTTTGTAGCATAGACTTAACAAGTTTAAGATGATACTATCCAGTAAGATACACCAAAATATATTATAGTAGGATAAAGTTACCCTGCTAACAGAATTTTATATGGAAATATGGAAGGGAAATATCTGTATTTCCCTTTCACGCAGCATTGCAAATATGGAGTTTATGTATCATATTGAATCTTAGTTTAATTACCTATGGTTGTTACAATTGAATTTTCAGAAAACATTAAACATGGTTTACAAACCAAAATGGCTGGGTTGGCATGGTACTGCATATAGAAAACAAACTATACATGGGCTTGACATAAGGTATGATGCAGGCCAGTACTGACTTCTCCAGCGTATTCTTGTTACTAGGCTGCTTGTTTGACCAGCTTTGGAAATAATGGGGTAAATAATTCCAACAAAAGAATTGTTTCAAGTGTTGCGATCATTTATTTTGATCAGGGGTGGTATTCACTTACCTTCCCTACCGGTTCGCAAATGTGAACCCGTTCGTGCATGCACAAAGCCTTCCGCGCATGCGCACAGCCTCGAAAATGTGGATAAATGGGACGTGATTACATCCGGGCGGGTGGGTGGGGCCACCTGCAGTCAGCGCTACCGGTTCTCCCGAACCGGATAGAACCGGCTGAATACCACCAATGATTTTGATGCAGGAAAAAAAAAAACCAGGAATAAAGATACAGTCTAGATAATATCAAGGCATTTTTTTAAAGTTTTGTTTTATGGTTGCATCTTTATAATTTTTTTTATACGCTTGTGCCAATGTAAGGAGCCATATTGTTTATTAAGTAGGCATTTGGAAAACACACACACACACATATAAAATCAGGATTTTTTTCTTGATGGAACATCAGTATTCTTGTTTCAGTATTTATTAATCAGCAATGGTGTTTTTAACTCATACATTGTCTGAATCAATAATATCCCCATCTCACTTTATGGCTTACCATAGCATTCTCCATGCTAGTAGGAAATTCTGAGATGCCAAGATAGGGAAGGTTTGTGTAACACAAACATATGAATCTAGCCTTCCAATCTTATCCTCTATAGTGCCTTCAAAATGTTTTGGGCTGGAATGTTCAGCACCTCAAACCATTACACAGATTAGGTCTGATGTTTGAAAACTGTAGTTCAAAATCTACAGATGGTGACAGAATGGAAAAAGCTACGTATCTCATATCACATAACATACTTTCTGTAGCACAGTGGCTAAGGAATGATGACCCAGCCATGGAAGCACACCAGGAGACCCAGGGCAAAGCACATAGCACTACCTCATAGTGTTGCTGTTGCTGGCTTCAAAGTTCTATGTATATTGCCTTAATCTTCTGGAAGAAAGTTGGAACCATTAAAACACATGAAAACAAAATGGGACTAGCTTATCTGATTTAGGAAGAAACCATAAATGAAAGAACATAATTAAGTTTTATGTATTTTTTTTAAAAAAAATATCAATGGGATATTTTATAATACTTTTCTGCTGTCCTTACAAAATTCATTAAATGGTCATTTCCATTTTTAAACAAGCTGTTTTTCATGACTGACACTATGACTTGTTTGTAGATAATCAGCATTATGTGCAGCTCTCCCAATCATTATATCTGTAAAATATCATATCTGATGGTTGTTTTGCTTGTCCTGCAGCTATTGAGTATCGAACGTTATGTCATGAGACTGACAGCATTCTTAAAAAGGAGGCTTAAAGCAGCTGGATTCTAAGCATAGCTATAGAATGGCTTCTGAAGTACATGCTTTGCATTATTATCCTTAAGCAGCTTTAAAAAAAAACCTGATGTACGGCCAAATGTGTTGGATACCTCTTACATGTATATTAGGGACCATGTCAGGAAGTACAAGAACTGTAGCAGAGAAGGTACGAATAGGCTCTCCTTTGGAAAAATGTTATCATATTATATGAACATTCATACCCTTTGTTGCCTGAAGGAATTAACAGATATATGGAAAAACAACTAAGGAGGCAAAGTGCAGGGAATGGTAATAAATGGATTAAGCGGGATGAGGAATCTGTGGCCTTAGAGGTGTCGGTACAAGGTGAGGTACAAGCTCAATAGTATATCTTTTATTATTTGCCATTCTAATGGTATGTGAGAATGACCTTGGGAGACAAGGGAGGGGGAAGAGATGCCGCCTAGGAAATGATCAGATAAGAGGCAGGATAGCCCACAGCTGCATAATAGACAGAGAAAGAAACTCTCTAATTTATCAGATGGGAAAAGAGCAGGAATTTTGTACTTTGTAAGATTATGTTAACGTAGCCTTACAATAAAGTAGAATTAGCTCATCTGGTCATGTTTCATGTTTGGACCGTACCTAAGAAGGCTGCCAGCCATGTAGCCTGAAGTTACTGGCAGATGTTGCTCAGCAGATGGGAACGACTAGAGGTTCCGGTCAACTAATAAAGGTTATAACAATTACTTATGCACCCTGATACAGTTATACTCTGAGCACAAACAAATCATTTCTGTTATGACGTACATTCAATCTGTTTGAATAAGGGTAGAACCTTTAAACTTTAGCTTTAGTTTACTCTATGCAAGGGCAGTTAAAACCCCCTATCTGCATGTTTAATTAGAAAGAGATTTTTTAAAAAGAAAAACTAAGTGATTGTCAGATAAATTTGATTGGAGCAGGGCTTGAGGAAAAATCGAACGTTCGAATTCTGAAGGCATAAAGAGAGAACGGATGGGGAGAAATCTCCAGGAAACCTTTGCTGCAGGAAGAAAGAAGGGGTGTTATATTTTTCCTTTTGAGGGGAACTTAAAAAATGCCTTTTGGTCACCACAAGCTATAACAGTGGTGATAGTGGTCATCTTTCAGAAGACTACCAAGGAAGCGTTAGTACATTTTTCAGTATATAAACCTGAAATTTGGCTTCCCTGTTATGAGAAATGAGGACGGATAAAATGAAGGTCTACGTTATGAGCTGTTGCAGCCGATGAGTCATCAGCTGAGTGGGCTCTTGCAGGTCTGCAGCTGTGAGTACTGCAGCAACAGACTGTCTCCTGTCTCTACAAGAGAAGGGGTGTGTGTGTGTGTAAAAAAAACCACCCCAATTTTCAAACTGCGTTTTCTCAGACGAGAAATACAATTTTAAAATATTATCCGCAGGAGGCATTCTTACATACCACCCTACCCTTTATAGGAGTCAATGGCCTCATTGTTGATATACAGCTCGGGCTCCCGAGAAGGCTTCTGCAGTAAAGGATGCTTGTTGGATTCGAGCAATTCAGTAGCTATTAAAACACCCTTAAGGGTCCCAACTTCCACGAGCTTGTGGTGGTTGGAAAAATGTAAAAAAATAAATTAAAAAAATACAAAAGCCCTTTTAACTGACCGATTGGACAACATTTATAGAGACGCAAGCAACTATTTTCCAAAATGAATCCTAATAAATGCCATTCGAAGCCAAATGATTGCCTCCCAGGATTTATTACTGCTAGTAATGTACCCAAAATTGCAAACAAATGACATCAGTGAAATGTAATTATGTCTGGCAGTTGTGGTTCATACAAAATTGATCCAAATTATATTCAGGAAAGTTTTTTAGGGGAAAGGTTTTTTTTTCCCCCTCTCCCCTTTCTGTAACATACAGTTCACAATTGTATCTCATTATACTTTGTAGTGCCCTCCTCCCTTAGAATAACTTAACAGTCTGCCTGTCTTCAATTATTTGTGAAGGCTATGTTGAGGTTACAGTCCTACAAACTGACATATTGTCTCAGCATTCCATGATGTGTCGTAACAGTGGGTTGGGAGTGTACTGGCCTCCTGCACAACATCTGGCAAGCAGCCTGTAAACCACTGTTTTTATTGAAAGAGTGTGCTGCCACCTAGCCACATTAAGAGGGTAATACATCTTGTTTTAAAAAGCTTGATAGGCTTTCAAATTTAACATTTTATATATGGGAATCTCTCCCAAGTCCTAGTAAGTTGCTTCCTTGTGATTCCTTGTGTTCATATGTGTATTTGTGCACATGCGCCTGGAAGGTATCAGTGAAGTAATTTGGGAATACACACCCAGAGTCGACAAATGTGTGAATGTCATCCCAGCGGTGAAAGTAAGCTGGCAACTATATCAAGCAATTGTGATATAAGAAGTTGTTGGAAACTGACAATCACTTTAATAATGACAAAGATATCATTTCATACTGCACAGGAGAAGGGTATAATAAAACTCCTGTATTTTGTCAAGAAAACCACATGGATCAAGAAAACTACATCGAAGCTTGATTCAAAGAACAGCTAGCACAAGTATTAAAAGGAAATGGAATTAAAATGGAAGATTGGGCTGGAAAATAAGAACAGCAGGCTAAGATCAGATATAAGCAGGCTAGAATATAACAAAGAAAACAGCAAGAAAACAGAATAAAGAAAAGACCAAGAAAAGACCAAAAAGATCAAAGAATGCCCGATCAAGAAATATCACACGGAAACAAGGAAGATTAGGGAAACACTGGAAATAATAAAGCAGCAAATAACATCTATAGCCAAGGTCAGCAGATAGGAAGATCAAATTGCACTCTATAGGCAGAATCTCAATTTCAATTGAAGCAGAAACGTTTCTATCAATTCATTAATGGAGAGACTGCAATGAACCATCCAACACCTGACAACAAAGAAACAGTGAGTTCTGGGCACAGATATGAGCCAACCCAAATAAATACTTCAAGAATGCAGCTTGGCTAAAGGAGGTGGAGGAGGAAAAAAAAGAAGAAGCTGAGAACAGCAGAAATTTGGGGGAAGGGCAAGGAAGATGCAGTAGAAGGTGAAGATGAACTGCATGGTTTTTGGTTGAAACATTTGACTGGTCTTCATTCACTCATTGCCAAGTAGTTTAACAACATACTCTCATTAGATATACAGTTAGAATAGTGCACTGGACTCAAACTGATCTAGAAGCCCTGTACAGGAAGACCAGAAGAAGAATAACGATGAATCATGCTCTACATCCACGCAATGACACTGACAGACTCTATTTACCAAGGAGCATAAGTGGTCATGGAAATTTGCAAGTACACCAGATAGTTAAGGAAGAAAAAAGGGCATTGTAAAAAATATTTGAAGAGCAGCAAAGAAGATGCATTGAAACTAGTATACCATGAAGGCTAAAATGATCTATAACAGCGGTTCTCAACCTGTGGGTCGCGACCCCTTTGGGGGTCGAATGACCTTTTCACAGGGGTCGCTGCACGCGCTAGCCCGCCATCTTGGAAATGCTCCCAGTTCGGCCGTGCCTGCGGGTCGCCGGACAGCCGGTAGCCACGGAAGCGGGAGACTTCGCCCACCCACCCGGACACCGCCATTTGAGTTATTTTAGCCTCTGCGCATGCGCAGAATGCTTTGCGCATGCGCAGAGGGTAAAAGAACTCAAATGGCGGCGTCCGGGCGGGTGGCGACCCGCAGGCACGGCCGAACTGGGAACATTTCACCCCTGGTGCCACGCCCCCTTTGTCACCTCATCGTGTGCGGGGAGGGGGCGGGGGTCACGGCGGCGGGGAAGGGGTCACGGGGGGTCGCGGCATTAAAAAGGTTGAGAACCACTGATCTATAAGAAAAGAGAAGGTGAAGAATACAACAGAGATTGGGCAAAGCAAAACATTACATGGCCAGTACACAAAAAAAGCTAGCAGGCAAAGCAGATAACAGGACCTGGCAATGGCTAACAGCAGAAATATTTAAGAAAGACAGAGGGGCTAATTCTGGTTGCACAGGACCAAGTCTTACGAACAAATACATGTAAAGTCAGAATTGAGAAGACAGCAACAGACAACAAATGCCATCTCTGCAAAGAAAGTGAAGAAACAGTGGACCACCCAGTTAGATCCTGCAAGGTCACACAGACTACAAACAGATTACAAATAACGGCACAACAAAGTAGCAACAATGGTGTATTGGAATATCTGCAAGAAATACCACTTGCCTGCAAGCAAAAACTGGTGGGAACCATAAAGTATACAAAATAATAAAACATGAAAAAAAAAAGCTGCATTCTGGGACTTTTAAAATTCAAGAGAGAAGCACCTGACACATGGCACCTTAGACTTAACCACTGTGGATAATAAAGACATTGCAATATCTGGAGACAGCAGAATGTAAGAGAAAGAACTGAAAGAAAATCACAAAATACAAATACTGACAAATAGAGGTGTAAGAACTTGGCAAAAAAAAAAAAAAAAAAAAAATAATAAGAAGAAGCAGAGGTAGTACCAATAGTAATAGGTGCCTTGGGTGCAATCCCAAAAAATACCTGCATTACCACTTGAGCACGATAGGCACTGACAAAATCACCACTGTCAATTGCAAAAGACAGCTTTACTTGGTATAGCTTACCTCCTGTGAAAATATCTTTAATATTATTAAAGAAACATCTGTCTATCCCAGGTCCTTTGGGAAGGACTTGATAGGTTGAAAAAAAAAGTGCCAAATCCAGTCTAATCCTCTGGCCAAATGTGCAATAAACCATAATAAATTTTGCTATCAAACAGCAAAAAATGCTAATAAAATCTTATATTTAGATTATTGCAACGCGCTCTACATGGGGCTACCCTTGAAGAGTGTTCGGAGACTACAATTGGTCCAGAATGCAGCTGCGCGAGCCGTCGTGGGTGCACCTAGGTACACCCACATTACACCAATCCTCTGCGAGCTGCACTGGCTTCCTATTGGTCTCCGGGCACAATTCAAGGTGTTGGTTATTACCTTTAAAGCCCTACATGGCTCAGGGCCAGGTTATCTTCGAGACCGCCTTCTACCGGTACCACATAGCTCCCAGTGACCGGGGAGATCCCACAGAGTTGGTCTCCTCCAGGTCCCGTCAGCTAAACAGTGTCGGCTGGCGGGCCTGTGGGGGAGGGCCTTCTCTGTGGCTGCCCTGACTCTCTAGAACCAGTTACCTCCTGAGATCCGGACCACCCCCACCCTATTGGCCTTCTGAAAAGCAGTAAAGACCTGGCTTTTCCGGCAGGCCTGAGGCCGTGATCTCGCGGTTGTAATCTGCGAGATCCGGCCATGATGGGATATGCATAAATTTTAAATTGTTTTAATGTCTATTGTTTTAATGTTTTATTATTGATTTGGATGTTTTATAATGTTTTTTATGATGTTTTTAATGTTTTTTTGTTTGTTGTTAAGCCGCCCAGAGTCCTTTGGGAGTTGGGCGGCATACAAATATAATATAATATAAAATATAAATATATTTGCTTTATACAGATGATCTGAAGCTTTATGGAGAATCAGAAAAAAAATCCAGTCATTAACAAATGGTTTAAGAATTTTTAGCACATATATAGCAATCAAATTTGGCCTAGACTAGCTACTACTAAAGTAGCAGTGTATTTATTGCTACAGCCACAGTAGCAATAAATCAAAGTAAAATTGTGAATAGTAATGGAATTGAAATGCTGAATGGTTAAACAATCAGGACTCATCAGGATTAAAACCTACAAGGATCAGGTCATTTTACAGTTAAGTATCATCAAGCATGGGCAAGTTAAAAGTGTAATTAGTAAAGAATAAATGGAAACAGTGAGAAAATTGCTAAAAACAAAATTGAACGGCAGAAACACCATCAAAGCCTTCAATACCTGGCCATACCTGTGTTATGATATGCTGCTGGAATTATTAACTGGATACAAGGTGAACTGGACTGTTTGGATTGAAAAAACAAGAAAACTGATGACTATTTGCTTTGCATTACATCCTCAGAATGATATTGATAGATTATATTTGTCCTGCAGAAATGGAGGCAGAGGTATACTTCAAGTAAAAAAATTGCTAAAGAAGAAAATCATGCATTGGCTGATTATGTAAAAAACAGCCAAGAACAATCATTGATGCAAGTTAAAAATTGAAATTTACTGAATGCACAGGAAACAAAACATGAATATTGAAATAATGTAATAAAACACGAATAGAATATTGGCACGGGAAAGCATTACATAGTCAATTTCTACAAAAGATTAAGTGGAAAGTGGATAAAGATAAAACCTGGCAAAGGTTTACAACTGAAACATTAAAAAAGAAACTAAAGACTTGAATTTAGCTGCTGAAGAAGAAGCTGTTTGAACCAATGTAATCCAGGCCATAATTGAAAAACCATGCAGATTGTGCAAAGAAGCAGAAGAAACAGTAAATCATATACTCAGCTTGTGCAAGATCACACAAACATATTATAAACAGCCTTATAACACAGATATGCCAAAATTATTCACTGGAACATCTGTAAAATTATCAAAAGCCAATTACAGAAAATTGGTAGGAACATATAGGTGAAAAAGTGAGTGGTGCAGTGGCCTAGAGGTGGAGCTCTCGCCTCACAATCAGGAGGCTGTGAGTTCGATCCTAGGTAGAGGCAGATATTTCTCTCTCTGGGCACGATGAGAATTTATCTGCTGAATATAACTCCGCATTGGTGACAGGAAGGGCATCTGGCCAGTAAGCACTCAGCTCCATTCAGTTGCCCAGACTCCACCCCACAAGGGATTATGGGGTCATTAAAAGACGATGATATAGGTGAAAAAGTAGTAAAAAATAAGCAGGTTAAAATATTGTGCGATTTCCAAATAGAAAACTGATAAAGTCTGGTCACATTACAGCCAGATTTAACTATGGTTGAAAAGACAAAAGTGTGGATAATTGATGTGGCAATATCAGGGGATAATAGAATAGCAGAACTGGAAGAAATCATAAAGTATCAAGATCTGAAAATTGAAGTTAAAAGATTGTGGCATAAACTGGTAGCAGTGGTTGCAGGGGTTATTGGCAAATTGGGTGCCATATCAAAACATCAGGGACAGCACTGAGAAAATCTATGCATTGACAAAATTTCCATTTGTCAATTACAAAAGGCCACACTGCTTGGATCTGCACATATACTATGTTGATACATTACAATATTTTAGGTTCTTGGGAAGAACTCACATGTAAATGCCACCACCAGCTAAAGAACTGACAGCTGTGATTTCACATTGTTGTGTATATAATAATAGTAAGGGTGACACCAAAATATAATTTTATGTCATTTTATTCTATTTTACATATTTATGTATTAAATTATATTGTATCTTATCCTATAACTATTGTATTTTACCCTACTCTTATTTTAAATTGTTTGTATAGGATTTTATTGGTGATATGTATTTGAACCTTGTGCTTTAATATGGCTTATAGGCTAATCAATAAAATAATAATAATCATAATCATAATCATAATCATAATCATAATAATAATAATAATAATAATAATAATAACAGTGAAAATTGAGGGAAACAAGATGCCCTGTGGAAATAAAATCAAGAGTCTGGATGAACAAGATCATTAAAAATATCTAAATAATAATAATAATATACAGTTTTCCCACAGATCTCTAATATGACAGTTATTCAAGTTTTTGCCCTAACTATTGATGCAGAAAAAGAGGATATTGACTACTTGTATGGTTAAGTGGTTAAGTTCAAGCTGAAATCAACAGAACATGCAAGCAAGAAGATTGGAATGCCAGTGTTGGAAATAATGAGAAAAATATTGTTGAACTATATGGATTAGGAATAAAAAATAAGCAGGGGACCAATTTATCTGTTTCTGTCAATCCAATTATTTTATTTACATTGCTAATATATTCTTCAGACAACCAAGATGACATTTATACAAGACGACAACACCAGATGGAATACATACAAAAAATCAAATTAACTATATTAGTGGTACAAGGTTGTGGAAAGCTCAGTTATAATAACAAAGATGTAGCCAAGGGTTTATTGTGCAAAAGATGACGAACTACTCATGGGCAAGTTCCAAATCAAGCTAAAGGAAAAGAACAAAACCAACCACTTTCCATAATATTATCTTAAGCACTCAAAGAGCCATTTGGACCCGTTTCCCACAGAAAACAAAACACCGGGAGCCACAAAACCCGGGTGGGCATGGCCAACTCAATGTCACACTCCCACCGAGTCATATGACACCCCCTCAGCCACGCCTACCCATGTTCTGTGGCTCTCGATGTTTTCTTTTCTATGGGAAACAGGTATCTCTCTGTGTGTTTGTCTCTCTCTCCCATCTCTTTCTCTCCCTCTCCCATCTCTCTCTTTCCCCCTCTCCCTCCCTCCCATCTCTTTCTCCCTCTCCCATCTCTATCTCCCTCCCTCCCTCATTTCTCTTTCTCTCTCCCCCTCCCTCTCCCCATCTCTTTTTCTCCCTTTCACCCTCTCCTTTCTCTCTCCCTCCCTCTCCATCTTTTTCCCTATCTCCCTCTCCCATCTCTTTCTCCCTCTCTATCTCCCTCTCCCTCTCACCTCTTTCTCTCTCCCTCCCTCCCTTCCTCGAATCTTTTTCTCTCTCATCTTTCTCTCTCCCTCTCCTCTCTTTCTCTCTCTCTCTCTCTCTCTCTTTCTCTCTCTCTCCCTCCCTTCCTCCCTCCCTCTCCCCCACTCCCCAACCCACACACCCAGGGAATAACTGTAAGGAAATTCGGCCACGTTCTCTCTGTCTCTGGAAAGATACAAAAATAAACCTTTCATTGCAAAAGGAGTGACTGTCAGGCTGTTTCATCACAGCACCACGAGGTTGCCGCCTTAGATCGCCGCACACACTTCAGAGAAGCATCATCCCAAACAGCAGCACACATCCCATGCAGGCACGCATATGCATCCTGCAACTCGGTCCAAAGTGGCAGGAAAATATAGTCCCTGGGCACCTCTGAAGATGCTTGGCAGGCAAAGTACGGGACGAACCCCCCCCCCATCACCAAGGCAGCGTCCGCTGAATCCTTGCAAAACTGGGCAAGGGTGGAAAGAGGGGAGCAGACAGAGCCGAATCGAGCCAAATCTGTCTCTCTCTCTCTCTCTCGCTGCCCGACTGCAGCAGGAAACGGCGGGCAGCTACTTCCGGCTTTGTTGGTGCTGGATGCGTGACCTGCTCTCCACCCCGAGAGAGAGTTGCCAGGGGCGAGTGGGGCAGGGAATGGGCTCCAGGAGGAGGAGAGGACCCAGTCTCCCCCATTGTGAAGCGTGCTTTCACTGTGCTGCTGCGAGAGCAGCGGACAGGCCATGGAGGGGGTATTGGGTTTTCCCCCCGCCCCATGCCAAAAGGAAAGCCAGCCGGGCTTCTCCTCTAGGATCAGTTCCAGAGACATTAGCAAAAAAGCAGACAAAGCCGGCTTGGGCATCCTTGTTTTTGAGGGCCTTCCCCGCACGCAGCCTGTGCAATGGGAGACGAAAAGCCCAGCTGTCAGGGGTTGCGATCCACCTCCGGGAATCCTGGCAACCGTTCACGCACACGCCACAGACGGAAGAAAAAGCACAGCAAGGATGGGAGGCGGGGGGTGGATGGAAAAGCTGTGACCACAGAGCTCCCCCAAGACACGCGTTCAGCCGCTGCTTCTCCTTTGGCATTGCGCCTGGGCATAGGAAGCCCTCCTACCCTTCCCCCTACCCCACCCCCCTCAATCCCACTTCGGGACAGAGGAGCATGCACTGGAAACGCTTGTTGGGGCGACGTGGGAGCGCACCTTCTGACCCTCCGACGCTTGGCCTGCAACTCTCCACACTCCTCCAGGCCCGGCTTGCTGAGGAGGGGGGGAGCAGCCCTGACACCTCAGCTGCCCCCCCAGTCCCAGCCATCGCTGCCCGGCTTCCTCAAAGGCATGGTGCATTTCAAAGGTAGCAGTTCGCGTCTGGAGGTGCCGAACATTGTCCCGCTGTGAGAGCTGGGCCAGGTCTCTCCACTGTCCGATTCGCCAATGGGGGCGCTTCTGCCTGGCCAGCCTCCCCCCCCCGCTGGGCTTTTGTGCTCGGCGCTCAGCCAGGAGAGGGGAGCGCTTGCCTATGCCGCCTTCTTTCTCTTGGCCTTGCCGACGAGGGAGGAGGAAGGCCAGGCTTGGGGGATGGCCCCCACCCCACAAGATCCGCCCCTGCCATTCTCTCCCAGCCCTCTTTGCTGGCGGCAACAGCAAATGTACCACAACAAAGGCGGAATCCTGTTGCCGCGCAAAGGCAAGTACAGGGGCTCTTCGCTCCCACACTAAAGCTCCGCCCTTTCATCCCGACAGCTCTTTCATCCCTCTGCCGTGACAGGGAGCTGCAGCAGAGGGGTGAAAGAGCCGCATGCGGCTCCAGAGCCACGGGTTGCCGACACCCGTCTTAAGCATATACTTACTAGTTTCAAGCAGAACCTAGATAGAGAATCAGAAGCTGTGGAACAAAATCAATGGACCTGTTAAGGATTCATGTGAAAAGAGACTACCGTGTTTCCCCGAATAAGACCCAACCAGAAAATAAGCCCTAGCCTGATTTTAGTGTGCTCCTAATATAAGCCCTACCCAAAAAATAAGCCCCAGTTAAGATCGCCATCAGCTCTGTGTGTGTGTGTGTGGCCAGCCCCGGAGGCAGCGAGGGCACGGGGGCCGACTGTGACTGGCAGCAGCCACAGCCTGAGCAGCACAGGTGAGTTGATTACTTGTCCAAGCAGTAGGTGGAGGCAGAGGTGCGGGAGGGAGGCAGGCGATCTGGTTGCGCTACGTGGGCTGCAGGAAAGCCAAGTCAGTGGAGTGGAGCAGCCGGCCAGCCATGGGAGGCTCATCTTCGCATAGCGACATCGGCAGCAGACAGAAGCAGAGGCACGAGGGGGGGGGAGGCAGGCAATCTGGATGCGCCGCACGGGCCATGGGAAAGCCAAGAGTCGATGGGGTGGAGTGAGTGGACAGTTCGTCCCACCGTCTCTCGGCTTGCCCATGGCCCATGCTGCGCATCCAGATCGCATGCCTCCCTGCCCGTGCCTCTGTCTCCGTCTGCTGCTTGGACAGGTAATCAACTCATCTGCGCTGTGGGCTACGCAGGCTAAGAAATAAAGAGAAGCCAAAGTCAAGAAGCACAAACAAAAATCTCAGGACAAAACTTAAAGACTTTCAGAAAACTGTTAAAAGGTACAAGGAACTGAATCATAACATCTGTAAAGAGGTGAAAATGGTAACAGATATAGAAAAATAAGACAGGTTTTCCAAAATATTTTAAAATTCAGAAGGAATTTTCAGACATGAAATGGTATTCTAAACTAAAGAATGCCAATGGACAGATAGTAAAACAGAGATACAAGGAACATAGTGAAATTCTGTACAATGTGTATATCAACATCTAAGATATCTTATTTCTGCAATAGAAGAAAATACATGTACCTCAAGGATGAATTGCTGCTGTCTGAGTGTTTGCTGGTGTTTGCTTGCAGACTTTTCTGAGCTTGGCTGTTTATTTTCAGACTCTTCATTACCCAATTAGGTAACATCATCTGAATGTGGGGTTTGCCCTGCCACTGTTGTTAGGGTGTGTGGTTTTCTCCTTGGTATTTCCTTGATTAGGTATGGACATGGACAAAGAAATTAATTGCTGGTGTTTAGACCAGTAAATTTCAAACACCAGCATGCTGGCTGGGGAATTCTAGGAGTTAAAGTCCAGATTCATCAAGTTTGAAAAACATTGCTGTAGGCCAGTAATGGGTTTCACTTACCTTTGCTACCGGTTCGGAACTATGAACGCTCACGCGCGGCGCTTCTGCGCATGCGCAGATCGTCTGTGATGATGTCCGGGTGGGTGGGTGGAGCCTCCTGCCGCCACTACCGGATCGCCAGAACCGGGGCGAACCGGTAGCAACCCACCACTGCTGTAGGCCCTTGAGTCTGGCCAACTATGGATTCAGACTGACTAGTAGGAAAATATGGTCTGTTATTCCGCAGCCACATATTGCATGCTGTATGGCCCACAAAGATCAGTGGGAATTAGTTTTGAATAGGCTACCTAGGAATGCACAATATAGTCCTTTGTTTTATTCATCAAGAGACCCAAAACAATGACAGGCTTACTGAGGGTTACCCTAACCCTAACCCTAACCCAGGCATGCCTTCACAGAACATAGGTAACCACAACTTATTCTGTCAAACAATTATTTAATATAATTATTTAATGGGGATTTGTACCAAAAAAAATGAACTATTAGCTAAGACTAACACAGACTAGGTTCATATGTTAAATTAAATTATGGTTAGATAAGATGTAAGTAAGTGTAACTTGCCTTCAGGCATTGTGGGTGCTGCATCACTGGAGGTTTTTAAGAAAAGACTGGACAGCCACTTGTCTGAAATGGTAGGGTCTCCTGCTTGAGCAGGGGGCTGGACAAGAAGACCTGCAAGGTCCCTTCCAGCTCTATTCTGATTGATTGAAAGATAGCCTTTATTGTCACTTTTTTCTGTGAACACACTGGCACACATTAAAAAAATGAATATATATATTCATTCCCATACATGCATATACATATACATATGTATGCATATAGCAATAGCAATAGCATTTAGACTTATATACCGCTCTACAGTGCTTTACAGCCCTCTCTAAGCAGTTCACAGAGTCAGCATATTGCCCCCAACAATCTATTCGAATTAGAATATATAGCTATACTTTATAGTTCTGGGCATCGTGTGATCCTAAGCTCAGCCGATTGTATGTGCAGTGCATTGTTATCAACAGATACCTCTCGTTTTCCGATAGACCCAGCTGCAAATTCAGTGCCAACTCGAGAATCGGACCGAACTACAAACTTTAACTGGACCCCTTCCTTACCCTCGGGAAAACCCACATTCTGCAAGATTAGGCCGATCCCACCCGCAGCTCTGCCTGCCTATGAAAAGCCCGCCCCTGGGGTTATGAGGATTTCGCGGCTCCTCCCCGGTATCTCCATCAGCCAAAGCCGGAGTGCGATCCGCCCCCTTCGTTTGCTCTTCAAGCTGAAAATGGCAGCCGTGACAGGGGCTCTCCGAAGGTTACTGAAACCCTCCGTAAGTGCGACCCCCTCGCTTGCCGCGTCGTACCCCGAAAAATGACGTGTGCTGACTCTCGGGCATTGCTTCGCTTCGGCAGGACAGCTGCAATCTTGGGGCTTCTCCTTTACAGCATGAAGGCCCCGCGGCGCTTCTCTCCCCGTCCTGTTTTCTAAGTCCGGCGCGCTCTTTGCACGAGAGTAAGCCGAAAAACCTAGTCGCAGGGTCTAATAATGGCTTGCTTAGGGGGCGAGGACCAGATTCCTTTATCGATCCCTTCGCTCCCCCGTCTTGAACCTTTGGCTGCAAGCCATTTGGCTGCAAGCCATTATTAGACCCAGCGAGGTTTTTCGGGATATATATAAAGTTTATATATATATATATCTATATATATATATAAGACTGGANTTCCCCACCCCCCTCCCGCCCTTTTACTCATCCAGATCTTGGGAAATCCTCCATGCAGCCGCAGCACATGGATCTTGGGAGGAGAAACTGGACCGCGATCTTCGCGTGCTTTGCAGAGGTCTTTCCCGAGCATCTCAGGCTGCTTCTGCTGCGGTGCATCTTTCGCTTGCATGTTACATTTTGGTCCCCGCTACCCGTCTTCCTCTGATACCGAGCCATGCCCTCTTTTCCTAGGGTGGTTGGACCGGTGCCACCTTATGGAGAGCACGCGCGGTGGCCGGAAGGTGTTTATCAGCAGTGGCCAGTGGGCGGAAGTGCACGGCCGAGGCGAAGCCCTCTGTGCCTCGGTTCCATTTCAGTACTAATAAGTTGCCGGGGCTGAGAGTGAATGAAATCGCTTATAATCAGCACCTTGCGATAGTCTCCGAATTGTTCATGGATGAACTCTAAATCCTCGCTTAAAAACCCTTCTCCCTCTGCTTACTGGCCAAAGGTCTCTCCCATGCATATTGCCTGATTTAGTCTGCAATAATTTCCATTTGCAGTGACCTAAAAAGCATTTCCATTTGCAGTGACCTAAAAAGCAGAGGAAATTATCGTGTGCAGATGGGACACACGTGCTGTTGTCCCACAAGGAAAGACCAAAGCCAGTGGATTAAAGCTATTAAGGAAAAAGGTTTAGGCTAAATACCAAAGAAGACTTTCTTGGCCAATGGAATAGGCTGCCACCTGATGTGAAATGTTTTCAAATAGACTGGATAAGTCATCTGTCAAATGGTCTAGTCTAGCACAGTCTTTTTCAAATTTGGCAACTTGGCAGCATGCTATCTTGGGATTCTGGAACGTGCAATCCACACACATCTTAAGGCTGCCTAGTTTAAAAAAACTGTTCTAGTAGATCCTGCACACCAGAGATTGGACTAAATAACCCAGAAAATCCCTTCACCTCAATGATTCTATTACTTTGCTGTTTTCTTGGAATATATTCCAAAGTTGGCACAATGCTGTAAATTGTATTATTGTTTCTTCTATTTTTTCAGATCTGCTTTTCTGTTATGTCAATTAAGCATAGATTTCATAGGTGTGGGGTTCAACATGTTTTCACTACTGCAGAATTACTACCGTAGTTACGACATGTTATTTTTAAATTATTTCAGATGGGTATAAATGGGGATAGCCATTCAATGGAAATATTATCAGGGAGTAAGGACTGTGTATAGAGATACACAAAATATATACATCAGTGCTGCTAAATGTTTCTAATAGTTTGCAAACAGAACTCTGGTGTGTGGGTATATCTGTATATTGAATTTTATTTGGCAATAAGTTAGTATGGTCTCTTTTTATTATTTATTTATTTGTTAATTGTATTTCTATGCCACCCAACTCCCAAAGGACTCTGGGCGGCTTACAACAAGGTATAGAAAATACATTTAAAAACATCATAAAATATTAAAAAAACCAGTTAACAATCACATACATACATATCATTCAAGGCCGGACCTCGCAAATTGCGAGATCAACGGCCCCAAGCTTGCCAGAAAAGCCAGGTCTTCAATGCTTTCCGGAAGGCCAATAGGGTGGGGGCAGTCCAGATCTCAGGGGGTAGCTGGTTCCAGAGAGTCGGGGCAGCCACAGAGAAGGCCCTTCCCCGCAGGCCCGCCAGCCGACACTGCTTAGCTGACGGGACCTGGAGGAGACCAACTCTGTGGGATCTTACCGGTCGCTGGGAACTATGAGGTAGAAGGCGGTCTCGAAGATAACCTGGCCCGGAGCCATGGCACTCGCGCGGCTGCATTCTGGACCAACTGTAGTCTCCGAACACTCTTCGGGGGTAGCCTCATGTAGAGTGCGTTGCAATAATCCAACCGTGAGGTGATAAGGGCATGGGTGACTGTGAGGAGAGCCTCCTGATACAAGTAGGGTCGCAATTGGTGCACCAGGCGAACCTGTGCAAAGGTCCCCCTAGCCACAGCTGTTAGATGTTGCTCTAATCTTAGCTGTGGATCTAGGAGGACACTCTTTTGTAAAGGAATCTGCATAATTTGATTTTAAAATGAAATTAAAATTTCAGGTACTGGTAATTTTTTTTGTCATCTTCATTGAGCTAGCCTTGGTGAAGGCAAGAATGTTTTTCTTCCTATTTACATTAAGGTTCAGGGCTACAAACTGCATATTTGCATGAATCCTGGCCTTGGGTTAGAGCAATGCTGGTTTCAAGAAAAATAAACACTGAACATCAGCCTTCACTAATTGGCTATCTGACAAATATGTTGGGCTTCTTTCCCCTTTAGAATGGCTGATGCATCTAAAGGTATTTTCTCAATAGTAGTTCCTTTAGTGATTGAAATTGAATCCAAACAGAGGAGATGTTACTGGCACACAGTATATTCAGTCATAACGTGAACTAGATGAGAATAGATTATAGACTATAATGGCTAATTCACATCATACTGAAGTCTCAATCTTTGGGGAATTGTGAGAATATGTAATAGTACTGTTATAAAATGGCTATCTTGGGGTAGGTGTAGCCGGTCATAAAATACCATTTTAAAAAACAAAATACACTTTTAAAAAAAGTGTGTGATTGCTCACTATTAACTTTTTTATTTTCTAAAAATGCTGGGGTACATTTACTGAGATGTTTGTTCTTTTCTTTTTTTGAATTTGCAAGTTAAGTCTTTTGCTTGTTTCTAATCCAAACACAGTATCTGCATTGTAACACATGACTGTACCTAATTACTAGGTACCGCGAGGTTTGTTCCTGCTGTCACTCAGCATGCTCCATTTTTTAAGGGGACAGCTGTGGTGGATGGAGATTTCAGGGAGCTCAGTTTAGATGACTTTAAAGGAAAATACCTGGTTCTTTTCTTCTACCCCTTGGATTTGTAAGTATTTTTCTATGTTGTATCTCTTAAGTAGGCTTGGCCTTCATGTTTTGGGCAGATAATCTTGTTAGTTAATTCAACCTGACTTGCATTCTGGTTATCATGTAAAGGTGGCCTTTTTTTTGTACAAGTTCAGTGATAAGAAATAGGCCAAAGACATTCTTATGAATGCCTTTCCAGATTAAGGAGGGTATGTGTTGTTGATACTATTATTATCATCTCAAATTAATCCACCATAGCTTGAAGTTGTTTTGACTGTGATGGATTATAATCTACTACATTGTATGTCCTTCAATGTTGCCAAGATGTTTCTGGGGAGAAAGTGACTGGCCCAGTCACCTAGTGGACTAAAAACTGAACCTGCCCATTTCTACTCCAGCCTCCTAGTTCCTCCTAGCTCCTCCTACATTGGCTCTCATATTCAGAGATAGAAAAAAAATGACTTGGAATATTAATTGCTTATTTTTCTAGATAAAGTGGTACATACATTGTAGATGAAACAAACAAGTAAATTATATAGTTTAGGCAAAAGGTTATTGGATTAAACAAATACACACACTTAATTCTTCAGTAATTTTGTTTTGCAGATGTGAGAAATTTATTGTCTCAATTTTAATGACCCAGATGTCATACTGTGGACAGTGCAGATTAGAAATTAGTGAAGAATAAAACCTGCTTTGAGCATGAATTGTAGGGTTGTGCAATGATCCAAATTGAAAGGGCAAATGTGATTCCAAGTACTGTACACATAGTATCTGAAGATTTCTTAAGTCAAAGGCATTCTTTCCAGCGGTGGGTTGCTCCCGGTTCGGTGAACCGGCGGCGGCGGGAGGCTCCGCCCACCCACCCGGGAACTGGTAGCGACGAAATTTAGAACCCACTACTGATCCTTTTCCAGAATCTTACAGTAGCTACGCAATTCCAGGAAAAGATGCAATTGTTGACAGGTGCTACTTATAGACTCAGATGTACTCCAGATCACATTTTGCCTTTGTACAGTAACAGTATCTGGATATCTGCATATAATGCTCCTAATGAATATTATTACAATACTGCATGGAGAGTCCAGTAAAATATTTGTAAGACACCTGTCTGGTGCATTTGATGTGGTATGATAGCTAAAACTCTACAAATTATAATTTGGAAATTGTATGATCCCCAAATCTTACATTCCTTATCTTATGTTCTATATCTTATGTTTGTTATGATGCTGTAGCCTGTCCCTAAAAAAGAATTGTAATGAAACGGAGGATGGAACATTTGTGGATTTCAGCAGCTTTATATGGAATACAGACTGCAGCATATTTTTGGATCTTTTGGCAATTATGATAAGGGAATGATAAATAGCGATCAGATAACGCTATAAACATTTGATAGAAATTGGGGATTCAATTTTGCAGCAACATTTTTGGCATCTTTTCTAGATTACATGCCATTATTCTTCTGAACTTTGTCCTTTCTATTTATGTTCCCAGGAATTATTTGGATAAGCAGGGTGCCTCAAATGGATAAATATTTCTTTTGCTCATACTTTGTACAACATAGTGGTATAAAGATTTTTAGAGGCCTGTTCCATTCTTTTTCATTTTCTGTCTGTATTTTTTCCCCACTAGCACTTTTGTATGTCCAACAGAAATTATAGCTTTTAGTGACAAAGCAAATGAATTCCATGATGTGAATTGTGAAGTTGTTGCTGTATCAGTGGACTCTCACTTCTGTCATCTGGCCTGGATAAATACACCAAGAAAGGTAGAAATTAAGTTTCTTTTCATTTATTCTTGCATTATCATTATATTTAATTATATCTATTTATACAGTACCACAGACACTAGCTACCGTATTTTTCGGACTATAAGACGCACCGGACTATAAGACGCACCTAGATTTAGAGGAAGAAAACAAGAAAAAAAATAGTTTTTGGCCTCTGCGCGTTGAGTTTTCACCCTCCCCGGCCCTCAGAAGCACTTTGCAGGTCAAAAACAGGCCCATTTTTTGCCTCCCAAACCCTCCGCGCATCCCATTTTTGCCAAATACGCACCTATTTTTCGCCTGCAGAGTGCTTCTGGAGACCGGGGAGGGCGAAAACGCGATGCGCGGGGAGTTTGGGAGCCCCAAAACGGGCCTTTTTTTGGTGAAAACGGGCTGTGCGGAGCCCTGCAGAGTGCTTTTGGGGGCCGGGGAGGGCGAAAACGCGATGTGCGGAGGGTTCGGGAGTCCAAAAACGGACCTGTTTTTGGCAAAAATGGACCCGTTTTTGGCGAAAATGGGCCGTGTAGAGCACTGCAGAGTGCTTCTGGAGGCCGGGAAGGGTGAAAGCACAACACGCAGAGGGTTCAGGAGCCCCAAAACAGGCCCATATTTGGCAAAAACGGGCCATGCGGAGCACTGCAGAGTGCTTCTGGGGGCCGGGAGGGCAAAAACGCAATGCGCGGAGGATTCGGGAGCCCAAAAACGCGCCTGTTTTCAGTCTATAAGACACACCGAAATTTTCACCCACTTTTGGGGGGGGGAAGTGCGTCTTATACTCTGAAAAATATGGTAATTTGACTGACAGAATTACTGGGATATTGAATGTGGAAGAAAATTGCTTTTACTTATTTGGATATTTATTAAAATCTTAAATACTTAGAATAATACCCTGTTTCCCCCAAAATAAGATATCCCCTGATAATAAGCCCAATCGGGCTTTTGAGTGCATGGCAATAAGGCCAAGGGCTTATTTCAGGGTTCAAAAAAAATATAAGACAGGGTCTTATTTTCGGGGAAACACGGTAAATACTTAAAATCTGTTTAAAATCTAGATTCATCTTATTTACATTAATATTAGTTTGGTATATAAATATCTTAGTTTCTTAAAGGGCACTGTTTTAATAAGATGTTCTTAAAATGTAAACAGAAATTTGATCATTTTTCAGCTGTGAATATTTATACTTTTCCTACCAGATAGACATTTCACTTTCACCTAGTAAAAATGAGCTATTCATGGTTTCTGCTGTTTCTGAAATTAATTGAATTGTTGTGGTATTTAATTTTATTTGTGCTTTCTTCTCACGGGTATCGTGACTCAGTTATTTGCATCAAATGCATCAAAATGTGCATCAAATCATGATGTCAGTGTGCATATATCATGATTGTTGTATTATTGTGACCGGCTTCAGACACCACTGTTCATTTTGTCTAATCTACTCTAAACCATAAGAAAAGTAGTGCCCAGTAAGAAAAGGAAAGATAAAACAGTCTAAATTATTATTCTTGGTCATTGTAGGAGAGGCCCAACCCGAAGGCCATAAGTAACTGATAGCTACAAAAGCTGCTACTATTTTAAGTCTAATTATAAAACTCTGAAACGGATAATTATAATCTTTATTAGTAAAATAAAAAAGCAATCATGTGAAATATATAGTATGCAACCAAGAAAACTTGTGTCTATTATTCTGTTGTATATTAATGTGACTTAGTGGTCAGATTTTAATCATCACTTAGAACATCCTTCAAGTGGGACTGTTGATTGAAATAGTGGTTCTTTCTTGCTGACTTAAAAGAATCAAGTCTCCTGGAAGAATTTGGAAGGCCTGGACAAATTGGATCTTGCTCTTACCTATTTCCTGAGCTTTTCTGTCTTGAGGTTCTGTTGCTTTTTCTCTAGAAGACCGGTTACATAATCTTGTGCCCTTTTATCAATCGAACCTGTAAATTGTCGGAGTCCTGGATTAAAATCTGTGCTTCAGAACACTGGCCTGTACTTTAAAGTCATTGATAAATTATTTTCATATCCACAAGTAACTCTAATATGACTGGGAAATGGGCTGAGGTTTTTAAAACATAGCTTTACTTGCTTGGGTATGCTACAGCCTTGAGGTCTGTCTAGTCATCTAGCTAGATTTATGACCGTGTGACAGGGTTTCCACAACTAAAATGCAAGTGGTGACCACACACTTTTGTCTAGGAGATGGCCCATAAACACTAATGAGACTTGCTGGCCTTGTTTCAAGGACAGGTCATTTATCTCCTTGGCTCTGTAATGTAGTTAAATTGAGCAGATGCCTCATGCCTTATTATTAAGACTCCTGGGTAAAGGCAGCTATGCAGGTGTGCATATATCTTACTAATATCAAAATTACAATTAAAATTTACAATTTTAAAATTTAAAATCAGATGGTTGAACTTCCATTTATTTAATTTTATTATTTTATTTTTTATCCCACCATTATTACTTTTTATAAATAATTTGAGGTGGCAAATATACCTAATATTCCTCCCTTCTTCTATTTTCTCCACAACAACTCGGATTTCTGTTGCTAAATGAGGCAGCTGTTAAGTGAGTTTTGCCCCATTTTATAACCTTTCTTGCCACAGTTGTTAAGTGAATCACTGCAGTTGTTAAATTAGTAAAGTTGTTAAGTGAATCTGGCTTCCCCATTGACTTTGCTTAACAGAAAGATGATCACATGACTAAAGGACACTGCAACCGTCATAAATGAGTCAGTTGGCAAGCATCTGAATTTTGATCATATGACTACAATGGTCGTGAAAAACGGTCATAAGTCACTTTTTTCAGTGCCATTTTAACTTCAAACAGCCACTAAAAAACTTGTTGTAAGTCAAGGACTCTCTGTATTAGGATATAAAGCTATGCTACTTTATATTAAGTCTAATACTTGCAAAGGTCTGCTAGGATTTGTTGGGATTAAGACAATGTTGGTCCAACCAATCATAACAAAGAGATAGCAGAATAATATATAGAATGGCATGCGTATGTTTAAAAGGAAAAGAAAAGGAAAAAAAAGAGGGGGAGAAAAAATAAAGGAAAAAAATAAATATATATATAGAGTTATGGAAACCTAAGTAAGGCTTAGTTCCTCATTTGGAGCACCAGTTTATGTTTAATCATAGCTCTGACACAGAAGTGTCTCTGAAATCCCTTCCTCCTGATTAGCCAGCAAGAGATTAATGTAATCTCTGTCCTGCCCGGGTATTGTGATACATGAGGAAATATACCTATCTTACAGTTTTCTATACAAAAGGCAACTCAGCAACACAGAACCCAGTTTCCATTTCTCCCAAACCTCAAGGAAAGATCTGCAAATCTTTTGTTATATCATAGAACCTTCCCTCCAAGATGGCAGAAAGGAAAATATTTATTTTATTTATTTTATTTTATTTATTTAGTTTGTCAAACATGTACAAGAAAACAAGTATAAGTATAAACATGGATATGAACACAGGAAATGAGTACCAGTGATGATGATGTATGAAAATCTGTCTTATGCTGATGTTGGATTTTCTTTCTCCAGCTCTTAATGGTTGTTTGTGAGGGATATATATTCACTTTTCATTCATCATCTTTTGATTAATACTAAAAAATATGGAAGGCTACAGAAAAGCTAAAATGTTTGTCTTTTTCCTTAGACTGGTGGTTTAGGCCACATGAATATCCCACTACTATCAGATTTAACAAAACAGATTTCCCGAGACTATGGTGTTCTCATAGAAAGCTCTGGGCTAGCATTAAGGTAAGGAATCTTGTTTTGTTACTTGCCTTGAACGTCTCTAGTAAGATAGGATAGAGATTTATATATGATGCCATAAAATACTCGAATTGATTTTAATTTAGTACATTGTGTGAAGTCAAGTGTTGCAATTTGTAAACCTAAGTTCCTGGTTTAGTACATTGTGTGAACTAAATCTGTCTTTTCCTGAAGCTTACAGGTAGTCCACGACTTTGAGCTGGGGGGAAAAAGGGCGGGGAATAAGCTGCTTTCCCTCTTTTTTCCTTTTTCGCAGCATCGAGCTAACCCATATAGACCAGGAGTGCAACACAAAGGGGCATTTTTGCATGTTCCGCCGCCTTTGAGCTGCTTCCCCCCCTTTTTTTTACAGCACAAAGCCAGTTCCATACAGCCTAGGAGTATGGTGCAAAGGGGCATTTTGACATGCTCCGACCTCTTTAAACTGCTTTGTGCTTCTTCTTTTTTTTCTTTTTCACTCTGTAGACCAGTAGCCAGGCTGGCCACAGCTTGTCAGCATTGGGAGCAAGAAGGCGGTGGCAAAGGTTATCTGGGACTATGAAGTGCTGGATGGCAAGGGTGACTAGGACTTGGTTGGGGTGGCTGTGGCTTCCCTGGACATGGCAAGCAGAGTTTAGTTCTGGAGCTGCTTGCCGTCTTGCAGAAGAGACAGGAATACTTGTATCAGATAATATTTTCAGCAGATTCTTAAAATGCCATTTAACCTGCCTTAGCCAATGAGAGAGAGGGGGGGGGAGAGAGAGAGAGAGAGAGAGAGAGAGAGAGAGAGAGAGAGAGAGAGGAATTTTATAGGAGCAGTAATTTTACACACACACACACACACACACACACACACACACACACACACACAACAACCACCACCACAATCAATAAGAGTTTTCTTAATTGTTTACAAGATTTTTTAAAAGTTTGAAAAATACTTTATTTATAGAATGTAGTACAGAATAAAATACTGTATGTTTTTGCTGGAATCTCCTGGATAGAATGTAAGACTGGGAATATGTTAGGTCTCTCCTACCATGCAAATCTAAGAGCTGAAATTCCCTCCTTCCCTCTTATCTACATAACTATCTATGAATCTGTCTGCCTTGATTACAGCTGGTCAGTTAAGGCTCTTTTAAACATTTTCATGTTGGTAAACTTCATATATAAACCTTCATAAATAAAAGATAAATGTGACATCTATTACTGATGTGCAGTATTTTTTCTTGCTGTATTTAAATTGACAGCCTGTTATGGCTTCAGAGTATTCAGAGAAGGTATAAACAATAATTTTAAAAGACTAGTGGAAAATACAGTGGAAGCTACATTAACCTCCCAATAGAATTAGAACTGGCTTTTTTACAAGCAAACAAATTATATAAATTCAACTGCCTTTTTCACTGCTATCTGGTAGAGAAAGAAGGGGATACCGATAGACATGAGATCTCAGTGTGTGTTTTACATTGTAAAGCCATTTTTGCAGGAAGTATATTTTTAATTTAAAAAGATGCATTTACTTTTTTTTAAGGGGCCTTTTTATCATGGATCCTAATGGCATCATCAAGCATTTAAGTGTCAATGATCTCCCAGTGGGTCGCAGTGTAGAAGAAACACTTCGGTTGGTGAAAGCATTCCAGTATGTAGAAACACATGGAGAAGTCTGCCCAGCAAACTGGATGCCAGACTCCCCCACGGTATGTTATTAAAGCTAATATGTAAAACATAATGCTCCTTGTTTTAATTATAGAAAATCTCCCCCCCACCTCAGTATCTAGAGTTCTCCCATGCACTACTACTATTGCATACCAGGTTGTTTAGACCTGCTCTCTTCCTTATGATTGGATGCCAGTATGAGGGAAGAAATTACCTATACAATGTAGTCCTCACCGCACAACAGCAATTCTGACTGCAATTTCCATTGCTAAATGGTGTTGCCCTAAAGAGTGATGTGATATGTGACCACGTTGCTTAGCAATGGAAATTGTGTGGCTGCTGTAATTAAGAGAGGATATAGTAGGGTTGCCATTTGCAACATTCTGCATTGACTTTGCTTGTAGAAGGCTGACAAGGAAAGTTGCAAATGGCAATCACATGGCCATGGGATGCTGTGATACCATAATTGAGCACCGGCCACCCAGACCACAATCAAATGATCACAGAGGACACTGCTATGGCTGTAGGTCCCAAGAACTGGTTGTAAGTACTGTACTTGTTCACAATCGTTGAAAATTTGAACAGTTGCTGAATGAATTGGAAGTAGGTATGCTTTTAAGTTCCTTACTATCTTGTAAAAGATAATAAAGGGATGTTTGATATTTATTTGCATAGGGACTCTGTACAGCATTTAATTAATTGCCTTGATCGAATGCATAATTCAATACTTATTTTATAACTCTTTTTGTTTTGCAGATTAAGCCAAACCCAGAAGATTCAAAAGAATATTTTTCAAAAGTAAATAAATAGAATGATGAGCAGTACGGGATTAATGATTGAATCTATTTCCTGAAGCCAGAATCAAACACCCTGTGAGACTAGCCATGATTACAATAAAAACCACAGAATATTTTCTACTTTGCTATGATGAATGTCTAAATGTTCACAGGACTTTGGCCTTCTTCCATAGGTGAATTAATTTGATCCCAGATTAGTTTAAATAGCACATATATCCTACACAAAATACTAGAAAATAATTCTCATTTAAGTAAAAAGATCTGCATTTTATATTTAGTGTGGAAAAATAGTGATGTTCTTTAGTTTATTTTAGTTTGTAGTATATTCAGGTTTCCTATCTTCATAAACTTAATGAAACTGTAACCCAATTCACATACATTCAGTAAATTAGTTGCATTCATAGCATGAATCTTCATGCCTCATTTTTTCACTCCTTTGACAAACCAACACAGGATGTCTCTTTGGGAATTATATTTGTGATCTAATAATGAAATAATTATGATTATTCAGCATAATAAATAGGCTATTAAATATTTTGGAATACTGAAATGAAAAAATTAAAAAAATTAGGAAGAGTAAATGAAGAATATATGCTATTATTTTATAAATAAAAGGAAGATAAAGTTGCGAACCAAAGTCTGTTAATACCAACACTAAACCTTCGCATTTTTTCGAAATGTTGCTGTGAATATTTAGTAATACTTTGAATATAAATTTTCAATACTATACTGATGGAATATTAATTATATAGAGAATTTATTATTGTGAAAATTGATAGAGCTTATTTTTGAACAAGATTTTTCACATCACAATTAAATGCATAACTATGAATTGAAAGAACTCCAAAAAGAAAACTGGATTTTGCTATAATTACATGTCTCATTTATCCCACCAGTATATTTTCGATTTGCTTTCCCTTGCTTCGATGCTCAATGCTCTCTGTACTAGCAGGATATTCCTAGTAATCATTTGTGGGAATGCATGGAAGCACTATTTGTATGAACAGATGTTGCACCACTGGTCTTTTATGAATAGTTGCCATGCTTTATGCAGACAGCAATTCAAGAAGAGAAGAGGATGTTGCAGCCACAAAAATGAAGCTAACTACATCAGTATTGGTGCCACATAAATGACGCTAGCTAAATCAATATCAGTGCCATCTCAAAATACTTGTTTCTGATCATTGGAACTTCTATGCAATCTTTTACAACTCACAAGTCTATAATTCTTGCTGATTCATTTAGTTTATTTATTTGACTGAAATTCCATTTTTTTTGTCTGGGAGGTCTGGATAGTTTAAGCAAGTATCTCTCCTATTTTATTCCCACCCCAACAACCCTGTGAAAACTAAGGAGAAATTTCCTGGCAGTTAAAACAATCAGTGGAACGACTTGCTCCAGAAGTTGTGGGTGCTCTTTTTAAGAAGAGATTGGACAGCCATTTGTCTGAAATGGTATAGGATTTCCTGCTTAAGTAGGTTGGACTAAAAGACCTCCAAGGTCACTTCCAATTTTGTTATTCTGTTCTCTTATTTGTTAAACAGGTTGGTACCTTGCCTATTGTTATCCAATGAGCTCTGTGATCCAGTTGATATTTAAATTGGGATTTCTCTGGTATTTTGAATTGAAAGCTTATTGTATCTTTTTTTTCTATAAGGGGGATGGCATGATGGTGTGACTAACCACAAAGTCCTGTTATATAAGAAAACAAACTGGTAAAATTATTCTAGCACAGGGGTGTCAAACTCAAGGCCCGTTTTCACTGACAGAGGGTTGCAGGAGGCTGTTGCAGCTGAAAACGGACCTCCGTAGCCTGTTTTCACTGGCAGAGCGCTCGGGCCAACACAGGCGCCCCTGACACGAGTGACGTTGAGCTGGCCATGCCCCTGGCCACGCCTCCAAGCCCCCCCCCTGAGGTCAAACACAACCCTGATGTGGCCCTCAATAAAATCGAGTTGTGACACCCCTGTTCTAGCATGTCAGAATGCTTTCTACCATCTCATCCTTTTAGATCTAAGTGTCCAAACACAGCAGTAGATTCATTTTTTATTCAGAAAATGAGTATTTGAATAGTTCTGGAATTCAAAAGGATTCTTGGAAATTATGTTTGAACCTAGTCTTGTTCTTTAACATTCTAGTTTCTAATTTTGTTATACCCACCCCCATTTTTTCCAAGATTAAAATATTTTTTTTAAAACAGGGGCATGAAATCTGGTAGGCACTAATGGAAGGGTCTATAGTTATCAGAGCTGGGGGTGGGGTCATTCTGTTGGAAAACCAGATATATATTTTTCTGGATGATTAATAGCCTGATGAGGGCCGAGTTATAAGCCTTTTGAGCACATGGACATCTTAAAAGAGGAATAGATAAAATTGCATGATTGGTCACATCTGTTTCTGCACTCATTAGCTGGGATAGTGCTTATGTGCACAATAACGTACATTCCTTTTCATGCTTCTGTTTAATCCTTGACTGAATTACTTGGCTATACCCTTGAAAATGCTTCTGTGTCATCAATGCTGCACAAGAAAATTGCTTGGAAAGATTATATAGTACCCCTATTCAGTATACAGGTTTATTATTTATTATTCATTTGACCTGATGTAATCTATTTCTGAATACGGTAGCTGTGAAGCTGCACAAGCCATTTGCTGTCATTGAATATGGTGGAGGAAGAACTCTGTGACATTTCTCATTCTGAAAGATGACACTCTCCAGAACATAGGAGGGGTGGGGTTTTTTGTGTATTTTTGGTAGCAAGATCATTATATTCCTATCAATACACTCTAGGTATGCAAAATACGGTACAACATAAATGAGTTATGTTCTGTTTGATTTTGATTTGATTTTCTGGCCAAATCACCCAAAACATAAGTCTGTGGTGATTTGGCAGCATACAAATTTTAACAAAGATGATAAAAGATTGAACTATGAGAATGCCATTTGCATCTGGGTGATATTGAGAAAGTACTTGATTTGACTGAATCAATTAGCTCAGTACAAAATGTCCAGATATAGTATGTTTCATGTACAGTTTATTATTCGGTTTGTAAAAATTAGATATTCTTTCATTTTCAAAGCAGGAGCTATTTTAAAAAAAACAAATGCCTCTCGGGTGGGGTGGCACAACAGCCCTCTGGCTAGACTCTGGAAATCCAACCCTTTAATTCCCTTCTAATTCAATGTATTGCGGGAATTGACGCAAGTGGCTTACCCACGTCGTGGTTAGCGCGATGCAAACGTACTGCACGATCCGCGCTATGAGCCAGTAAGCGCGCAGCTTGATCCGAGTCAGAAACGTTCGCTTCGCATCGCACACGGTCATCATCGCGTGCCAGATTCACACAATGCGTGCATTAGATCAGTTGCCCAGTCCCTAAGTTATGCGAACCCAGGCTAAAGCTTCCTATCCGTTCATTGACAACAACTGCATTCTTGATAATGACTGCAATTGTTTGATTTCAAAAACTAAATGAAAAAGCAATCATGTGTTGGGGTGTTCCTAGATTTATTCCTAGCCTTGAAGCTAGGGAGAACTATCACCCCTCTCCTCCCATCTTGCGGCTCTGCACCTGCCATTCCCCCTTTTTCCGGGAAACGGGGGAGAATCCTTCCACGGGGATTCGAGTTTTTCGGGTGAAAATGGGAGTTGTTTGAAGAGTCCTTTGAAAACCGAATCGGCGTCCGAGGAACAAACGAACAGCGGTGAGCATGAATGACGTCAAAGGCTAGGGAGGGGATGATCCCGCAATTGCGAAAATATCTCCACGGGTGGGTGGGTGATTTTGCCGGCGTTTTCCGGAACCAGACGCTTTCCGGCGCGGCCATCCGAGCATCATGGATTTGAATTTGCAGTTTTGGAGAAACGAGGGTCAAGTACGGTTCACTGTAAAGTGTTACGCCGCGGTCGCAAAGGGGCGGGGATCAACTTTCTAGTGCAGCCTGGAAGTGAAAAGATGAGCCGGGCGGGAATTGTGGGTGAGGTGGGGGGGGGAGAGGGGGAAGCGAGGCTTTGCTCTTGGCTGGCGTGGGGAAAAGGGCGATTGGAGGACTAAATGGCTTCGCCCTCGCCCTGCAGCCGTTCTGCCCAGGAAATGTGGAAATTGAGATGCAGGAAAAACTGGCGGGTGGGGTGGAAGGAGTTATTTCTTCGATCCGGCAAAATACACAAGCAAACGTTTAAAACTAGGAAGGAAAAGCAGCACAGTAAGGAATATGACATTCCCATTCCAGAACACTCAGCAATTATTAAGTCCAGTGTGATAAAAACAGTGTAATAAATGAGCGCACGCTAGATATATTAAACTTGTTCTTTCCTAAAGTCTATTCGGAAGTAAGCCTTATTGATTTCAATAGGGTTTACAGGCTTTTTAATGGATATAGTATCACACTGCATATCTGGATTAAATGGCATTTGTATGACTACAACCTTAAAGTCTTTCAACTGTCCTATCTTTTTTGAGTGGGCATAATCTCTTTGCCCTAAAGAAAAGGGATACTTTGATTGTATATGAAAATTTGGTCCTGAGAACCATACAGTTTATTTTAAACCGCTTTGCAGAGTTCTTGGCCCTCTACTGCAAATATTTGGAAGCAGAAGGAAAGGGAATGGTTTCTGGATCTGTTTGCTCTTAAGTGAAACCTATACAACATTAAGGGTGAGAAAAACAAAACAAATATCCCTTTGGATTGTACTAACTATAGGGATCCTGAAATGTACTCGGAGTTTCTGTGTTGCCCGCTATCAAGACAATAGGAGAAAGAAATGGAGGCTGAATGCCTTCAACTCTGAGATAATTGTATTCTAAGCTCTGGGTTACCCTCTGGATAACAGTCCAACATTTGGGGTTCTCCTTCTTGCTCAGTTGATTTTCAGTAAGTCTAGTAGAATTGTAGAACAGGTGTGGCTTAATAGAAATTACTTTTATATGAGCTTGTTTTTGCAAGTAACACTATAGTAAAAGTTGATAAGCTTAATGTTTTCCCATTAAAAACAACCCATTTTTCCCATGCTCGCAAAACAGGAGAGGATGAAAGAATATTTTAGCCCCATCTTCCCTCACATATCACCCCCTTATACCAAAATACACCCGTCCCACAGTTGATTTTTCTTGTCAAAAGGATGTGATCCTTTATTTGAGTTATTGAGTTTCCATGAATCACATACCAGAAAGATCAAGCATGAAGTTGTGGGGTATGCTTTTCATGGGTGACTTGACTATGCTGGGTGTCTTGTTTAATCAAAAAAGCACAGGTTTGGGATAATGGAGATCAACTTCGGCTTTGATGGATGGATAAAACTATTGGGTTTAGGTTATTGGGCAATTTTGACTAATTTCAGTATCACTGCAAAAATATATTCAAGCTCAGGTAGCTTTTAAATCTCTTTCTTTAGACTTTTTACGAAAGGTTGAAGCACTGGTTAGAAATTTTGGACCCCTTCGTCATATTTACACGTGAGGTAAGGAACCTAAGCTTTGGATATTGAAACTTGAAAGTAAGCTATAAAGCATTTCTGTGGGTGTGTTCATATGATGTTAAAAATTTACAGGTAGTCTCTTGTTTACTGATTGCCTTATTTAGCAACCATTTGAAATCATGCTAAAAAAAAGAGTTGATTGGATTGACATATCTGACTATAGAAATTGAATAAATGACAGCTTTGTGATCTATCTTTGCATTTACAACCATCACAGCATCTCACAGTCACATTTGTGTGTTTCACAATTGACTTACGATAAGCAAGTTAATGGTGAATGAGGAAGTAAAATGTAAATTGCAGTCACAGAACTTAATGATGGAGTGCAAGTCCCAATTGTGATCTCAGATTGAGGATTACCTCTAGATCAGGGGTGTCAAACTGGCGACCTGTGGGCTGGATGCGTCACATGCAGGCCACACCCACCCCGGGCTCCGCAAAGGCAAAAAAATCGTGATACGTCACAATATGTCACGTGACGTGATCAAGTTTGACACCCCTGATCTATATACTGCATCAGCTGCAGCCTCCTGGTCTTTTCTTCTTGGCTATTTTAAAGTAGCTAACTGAGCAACATTACCTTGTCTGTTTGCTTTTTTTCCTCCAAACTCAAATCAATTAATATTTTGTTTGGCATCAGAGCTTCTATATAAAGGATGTGGGAAAATGAATGTTTTTCTAACCCTTAAAAAAACACACCTCATTGCATGCCTGGGTAAATGGAAGAGTAAATTTTGAAAGTGGAACAGTGAAATTTAGCTGCTGAAACAATTCCTAGCCATTCCTGTAACCTGTTTCATTTCCCTGGAGCAACAAGAGCCATAAATTAGCCATTAGTTTGAGACCGGATATCATGCTAAACCATAGCTAGATCAAATAAGTCAAGTGCAAGTCACAGTTTCAGACTGCATCATTAAGACAAAGAACCTTAATAGTGCGTAACATTTTCTCGATTCAGACAACATACAAAATACAACCACAAGGGCCATGCAGATGGAAGAATAAAATCAGGCAGCTTGCATAAAAATGATCGTTAATGTAACATGCTTGTTATTTTTCCACAAGTTTTCAGTCACAGTAATATTATTTTAAAGGAAAAAAAATAATTTCAAAGTGTTATGACATGTGTAATAACAAATATTTGAAAGAAAGAATTAATCCATGTGTGTTGGCCTGGGATACACATAAAGTGAACCACTGCATTGCACCAAATTCAGGCTGTCACCAAAAAGAGCAATTCTGGTTGCTTTTAGCTTTGAGGCTCCTTGCACTTATCAGTAAAAAGATACAGGTACTTCAGCTTTAAGGAAGATTGAAACAGGTTCTCTGCATGAATACATACAGTAAATGGTTTGGGACTGGAATGCTATGGTAGATTACTGGTCTGGACTCCTGACATCCTTCCTCCCCTTGAAAAGTCTTGCAGATCGGATTGGAGCAGCAGCTCTGGGAGAGAGAGAGAGACAAGCCTTCCCCTGATGCTTTCTTCTGGATCTATTTGTGTCCTAGAAGCTGCTCTGAGTTTGTCATTTCACCGTCCACTTAACCTGTGAGAGTGGAGTAGAGAAAAACCATGCCCAATACTGGTTGATTGTATTTTGTGTTGCAAAACACTCAGTGGAAAAAAATGATAACATCACAAGAAAAGAAATGGCTTATTTATAGAAAAAACCCCAGTTTATTTCCATTTTTCTTGTAAATACAGGCAGACATTAATGCATCGAGAGATCTTTTACTGAATAGTGGAGAAAATGTAACGTCTTCGCAAGATAAAAAGGTACAGTGATGTTTTGAACATGATTGTATATTACGGTACATTCTAGTGTGCAAAAATGATTAGGTTTCTCGTTGCTGTGCCCTGATATGTAGGCTGAAACTTGAGGCATGGAGAGAGGAACTGACTTCGTAATTGCCTTCATTTTGATCCCAACTGTCCCCAAGTGAGGCTAAACACTGGCTTTGTTCATGTGATATTGTCTGTAAAGTAGTCATGCATTGATGCTGCTGAACACATTTCTAGTGTGACATCAATAATTACTCCTGTCCCGTGACAGCCACACTTTGAACATAGTGATCTGAAAAGAAGCCTATTAATGTGAGCAGTTCTTGTAGGTAGTAGTTCTGTATAACCATGTATCTCAGTGGTATGCAGTCTCTCAAAGTGTGGACAACAGGACCTAGTTCAACAGAAATAACATGAGTAGAATTTCTACTGTATCTCCAATCTTTTTAACACCAGGGACTGATTTTGTGGAAGACAATTTTTCTACAGACCCAGGGGGAGGGAGTTTGCGTGCTATCTAGATCCTGCGCATGCACAGATGAAGTTTCGCTTGCTTGCATGGCCCTGTTCCTAACAGCCATGGATTGGTACTGGTACATGGCCCAGCTGTTGGGAACCCCTGTTCTATAGAGCCTGTTCCAGGGGTGAAATGCTACCGGTTCGGACTGGTTCAGGACAACCATTAATGGCCATGGGGCCTGGTTCGCCGAACCTGGAGCGATGGCTGGCTGGCCACGCCCCCGAACCGGTCCCCCGGTCGCCACTCGCTCGCCCTCCCCTGCCCAGTCTCTGCTCTGTCTGAAGCGCTGCGCCCCTGATCTGCCTACCAGGTAAGCCTGCGAAGTCGCGGCCTACCTAGCTGCCCCTGTCCCCACTCCCTACCATCCCAGCCTGCCTTCCCTACTCCATTCCCTGCGGCCCACAGCCCGACATGCTTTCCTGCCTTCCACGCGGCCTTTCCGGTGTCCCCGTGGCCAGCTTGCGAAGGCAGGCAAGCGGAAGGCCACGTGGAAGGCAGGCAAGCATGTCGGGGCGGCGGGGAAGGGAGGTAGCAGCCTACTCCCTTCCCCGCAGCCCTGCCATACTTGGCAGCCTTCCATGCGACCTTCCCGGCAGTCCCCCACGCCCGCTTGCCTTCCGAGGTCGGCGTCCAGCCCGGCTGGGCCAGTGAGTGGGCGGGAGGCCCTTGGTGGAAACGCAGATGCTGAGAGGCGGCGGCGGCAGCGCTCCAGGAGGGCAAGTGGACGTCCTGGGGCTGCTGTACATGCGCCCACCCCGTTTCTGCAAAGACAGAGCCCCCCCCTGCAGGGCAATCCAAAGAGAGGAGGGGGATGCTGCAGAAAAGGCTGCCTTCCACCCGTGCCTCCCGTGCCGGCTCTGTGGGGCTTGGGGCTCCGAAGCAGCCCACTGGCCTCCCACCCGGCCACCTGCCTGCTCTCTTTGACCGCTGGCGCCACTCCGGGAACTCAGCTTGCAGAGTCCGGCGCTCTGGGGGAAGGAGGCTCAGCTGCGGCGCCGCTTCCCGCCGGCGAAGAAGTGGAGCGAGAGGGGCGGAAGCCACTGGCGGCCGGCGGGGCGGTAGCCCCCTGCACGGGGAGAGGGCCAGGGCAGGCCTGGCCGGGCCACCGCAGAGCTTTCCCTTCAGCCTGGGTGGCGGCGTTTACCTGTGCGGGCCAGTGCGGGTAGCCCTTCATCTTCGCCAGGTCGCCCCACTTGTAGTCACGCGGCCGGCCGGAGCGGGACATGGCGCGGGCGGAGAGGCTGATGCAGCCTCCACTGAGGCTACCCTGGCTGAGCGATCGCACCTCCCCAGCCCGGCGGCTTCCGTCCCTCTTGCTCCACTTCTTCGGTGGTGGGAAGCGCCGCCGCGGCTGAGCCTCCTTCCCCCGGAGTGCTGGACTCCGCAAGCCGAGTTCCCAGAGTGGCGCCGGCGGTCAAAGAGAGCAGGCAGGTGGCTGGGTGGGAAGCCAGTGGGCTGCTTCGGAGCCCCAAGCCCCACGGAGCCGGCACAGGAGGCACGGGTGGAAGGCGGCCTTTTCTACAGCATCCCCCTCCCCTCTTTGGATCGCCCTGCAGGGGGTGGGCTCTGCCTGTGTAGAAACAGGATGGGCAGTTTGTACGGAGGATTGGCGGGGGGGATGCGTGGCCCTCTGGGATGGAGAGCGGGGCAAGAGAAGGCTCCGAGGTTCGCTTAGGCAGTCAAGCCAGATGGCGGAGGGAAACTCAAAGCGTTGGGGGCTTCAGAAGGGCAGAATGCTTCAAAATGTGCAGCTCCTGGCTCTAACAGTGAGTCACGTGAGTGACGTCAAGTTGGCCACGCCCACCCGGTCACGTGACCCCCACCAAGCCACGCCCACAGAACCGATGGCAAAAAAAATTAGATTTCACCACTGGCCTGTTCCGTTTCCACTCATAGAAGTCCATAGGTATGAATAAGTGTATCCTAATGTATAAAGATCAAATAGATGCTGAAAAGGAAATAGAAGTATATAAAGTTTGGGGGAGCCATAAATACTGACAGAACCACAAAGTCACCTTGTAGGACAGACGGGTAAAAAACAACAACGTTTGTTTGTTAGTTTTAAAAGGATGCCATAAAAGAGTGACTGTATTCACACATCACAGCAAGTCAATAATGCTGGCTAATGTAGGCTTATTTATTCCTAATAATATAAGTGGATCAGCAAATCTTTAAATAATTTTCTTTAGATTCTGTTGCATCTGGAATCCTGGTTGGGTCAGCCAATATATTCTAGCTTGCTCTTAGTTTATAGGGACCAACAAATAAGAATCTTAGGTTTAAAACACAAGAAATTTATCTAAACACACTGACAAGTGAAGTGAACAAACTGTGAGTACCAACCCAGAATTCATTCATGACAAGCCAATTTTAATTAGTTCTGAACTTATAGAACCTTATTATTTCTATGTATCATATATATCTATATTTTATGATCCTATGATTTAAATGTCACAATTTCTTTAGATGAGTTGAAATACAACTTGAATGAAGCTGCCAGATTTTTTTAAAAAGTGATCTAGGATATGGGTTATGATATGGCAAATTATGTGGAAAAGCATTATCGAAGGACAAAAACCCCCAAAACATTTTAAATAATCCCATCAATGGTTCTTGAAAAGCTAAGCCATTCCACAATATATATTCAGCTATAAAATAGTCTCTGACCTATTTCTACAATACTGCTTTCCAATGTTTTAGGTGAGAGATGCCTGGAAAATAAGTCTGGTGAGTTTTCCTATTACATTTAAGAATTATTTTAACTTGTTCTTTTCATCTTTTAGTAGAGATGTCCCATAATCCTTTGGGATTATGTATGTATTTTTCTTTCCTCAGAGCTGTGTGAATCCCAGCACTGGTGATAAAATTCCATTCTTCTTTAGAGGAGGAGGTCAGTTTCAAATATCATTTTATTGCAATTTGAACTCAGGGTTTTACAGTAATTGTTTACTTGTTTGATCACCCACCTTCCATTCAGAAACTCAAGGAACTGTATATAAGCCCCTTCTTCCTATTTTATCCCTTAACCACCACCCTGTGCAGTGGGCGGGGACGAGGGAAGTGAAGGGTCCAGCAGTATACTGCTTTGGAGCTCTGTAAATGATGATGGATTTCAATCTAAGTCTTCCCATTTATAGTCCATCACTTTAATTATTTCCTCACACTGTTATTAGTACTGATAAACTGATGAATAACATAACAGGAAAGAAAATCAATTGTGATATAAAGGTCATTATTACTGTTATTAATGGAGATTATCCATAGCCTGCATTTATTTTCTTGTATTCCTGGAATGCATGTTAGAATATGATCTCAATATTAATTTATACATTTGTTTTTATTGTTGATTGTGAGTTGATAAGTATGTGAAGTGAATATATTCCAACAGACACAGACTAGCATTATAAATCATGCTAAATTTTAATGTAGTTTGATTAATTTGGGCTTAGTGTGTTACATGCAGTCAGCCATTGTAGTTGGTAAACAAAGATTGTGCCTTAACTTATTGTGTTGACTCTGGTGGTTCCAGTTTATTTAGTAGATCGTAGTTGAACAACGCACGGTTTAACAAGATATCTAAAGTAAATAACCATATATGTCTTCTTAAGTGCCATAATCATTATTATTATTATAAATTAACAATATCATAATTTAAAAAATAGCCCACTCCATGATTTTTAAGGCTTCATTGTCAATTTTTAAATCTTTGAGCTTAGCAATATTTGTCTTGTTAGGACTTGCTTCCAGCATGTAGGAATGTGGAGAAAATTAATTGAAAATCTGTTGCATTATTGAAGCAATTAATTCCTAGAGCACAATTTTACCTTATTTTAAATAACTGACAACCTCTAAAACTTCCATTGCTAATTTAGCACCAATAATTTCCTAAAGTAATGAAGAATAAAACTAAAAAAAAAACCCCCATAAGGCTCCATAATTCATGGTTTTTTTCCTACATACAGGCAGTCCTCGACGTACAACAGTTCATTTAGTGACAGTTTGAAGTTACAACGGCACTGAAAAAAGTGACTTATGACCATTTTTCACATTTATGATCATTGCAGCATCCCCATGGTCATGTGATTTACATTCAAATGCTTGGTAATTGGTTCATATTTATGACGGTTGCAGTGTCCTGGAGTCACGTGATCCCCTTTTGTGACCTTCTGGAAAGCAAAGTCAATGGGGAAACCAGATTCACTTAACAACTGTGTTATTAATTTAACAACTGCAGTGATTCACTTAACAACTCTGGCAAGAAAAGTCATAAAATGGAACAAAATTCACTTAACGAATATCTCACTTAGCAACATAAATTCTGGGCTCAATTATGGTTGTAAGTTGAGGACTACCTGTAGTGCCTAATTTATCATTACTGTATATGTTGACATTTTTATATGTCTATCTCTCCCTTCAATGGACTTGTTCAACAAATTTGCTAACTGGACAGTTTTCTTTCTCTCTTTCAAAGGTTTGGTGTGTATTTCTGCTTCATTGGTGAGTAGCAATGAAAGTTTTCAGAATATATGTATTGGAGTTTTAAAATGAATAAAAATATAAATCTTGGTACCATTGTACTAATTGTTCCATTTTTTAATTGAACTCAAGTTAGTCAATATAATCTGCATGCAGTGTTTCAGTGCAGAGATAACACAATTTCTGGAGAGCAAATTCGTCTTTACACCAGTATAGTCCAAATTGGCCACACAAAAGAGGGAGATACTGGCAATTTCTGAGTCACCTTCGATTCACAGGACACAACATTTCTTTAAAAAGATCCCATTTCCTCCTAAGCAGCCCAGTGATAATCACATAGCACAAAATGTTGATAGGTGGAAAGGAGAAGAAAACAGATGACTGGGAGAGGCTCATGAAATCAACAAACATAAACGAGGAATAAAATTTGGTGGGAGGGAAAATAAAATAAACTGCTTAGATGAAAGAACAGATGAGATAAAAAAGGACCAGAGGGCTGACAAAACTATTTCATTCGATAGATTATTCATTAGTACATATTGGGAATGTACTTTAAAGCATTTTCAGGTATAAATGTTGAATTGCTTTTTTTCACACCTCTAAATATTGAAGAATTTTTTTTAAGGTAGCCAAGATTGGACACAAGCACATTTAGCCTCCAAGGACAAAGTAGACAGAAAACATTACAGGCCCATTGTAAATGCATATGTTGATTTGCATGAGTGTATAGATGAAGCAGCTTTGTAAATGTAGGAGTTGCTTTGTTTTTTATTGTGCATGAACACAGTTTTATGAAGATTATTGTGATGTGTGAGTTGCCATAACCCTGGCTTAATTTATGTTATCCCAAAAAATATGGAGGCCAAAATACTGTTTGAATGCTTTTAAGGGCAGTGGTAAAATAATATGTCTGGCAGAGTAAAGTGGTGCTACCAATAAAAGACATGATATGTTCAAGCTACTCATTGATTCCAGATGCTTCTTTAACTTCTATTGACTGGAAGTGAAGTGACTTGGGAGCAGTTAACTCACATGGGATCCGTGGTGCCAGTAGCAAATTTAGCTTTGGGCTGGATGTTTGCTTCTGGAACTATATGATGGTACTATAAAAACTGGATGTTTGCTTCTGGAACTATATGATGGTACTGTAGCAAATTATAAAATGATCTGCTAGTGCAAGTATGTATCTTTGCAATATTGTCCAGATGTGTTTCCCATATAAACTTCTATTCACAGGCTGCAATTGCTTCCTTACCATACAGAACATTTTTGTCATCGTTTTCCCGGCAGGTACTGGCCAAACCATTCACTTTTATTAATTTGTTTAGATTAATTTATTAACTCATATTGATATTATGCATTTGTAATCTCAAATTTTACAGTTTGTTTTCCACGCGTATATTGGTGGATTCAGTTTGGCAAACAGGAATTCTGTAAAAAGACCATTGGAGAATGGTGAGAAAAATGTAAGTATATGTGGCAGATTGCAACATATTTTTTTGCAGTGTAGAGAATGGGTGTATTTTCATGATGTCACATTTTTTGTTTACAGGAATTTCCATGGAAACAGGCATTTCTCTCTGTTGGAAGCACCCCAGGTTTGGCCTTAATAGGAGTATGTATTGCCAATTTCTATCTGATTTTTGTTTTCTAATTATGCTTTTCTTTCAAGGAAAAGTTGCATGGATTCATGTTTGGAGCTATTTGTTAATTTATAGAAGCTGCTGGTAATGTGATCTAAAGGTTTTCTGACATTTTTTTTAAAATGAGAAGGAAATTTGTGTTCAGCATCCTTGTTTAAAATTGCCTCCAACCATGTATTCAAATTCAATGGATAATGCCTAAATTTAATTTATCATGCTTATTCACTGGGATGTGAGCTAAACTTAGTGCTGTTTATTTGTATGTGTTCATGGTTTTCCATAGATTTTGTAGTGTCTCTGCTCTTCAAAGCTTGATATTCCCAATCTCTTGTTGCCAGACTCAAGTCTTTTTTTGCCTAACTATTTATTTCTACCATGTCTGCATTGATAAACAGCAAAATGTCACGGAGAGCATGTACTAATGAAGGAGAAAGACAATCTGTAGTGTTTATTATTTTTGTTCAGTTTCAGGATCTATAATTAAAATATCAGTATTACATACAAACATGCATAGGCCAAGACTAAGACTCATACCTGATCAGAATACCTCTAGATTGCTGTTTGATTTTCTTAAATTATCAACAGTTAACCTATTTGTGACCTGAGGCTAACTTGCGCCTTCCCTTCCCCCAGCCTTTATGGTATGAGTCAGCAATCTACAGCCCAGAAGCTGGATCTGGACCACCAACCAAAATCATCCAGCCCATTGTCCTCCAAAAATATATCCACCTGCCACAGTTCTAAAAAAAGTTTGGAAGTTCTATCTCAGACTTGATGTACAACTGCACTACTGTATATTAACAAAAATTAATGTTTTGGATGGGTATTATGAGCCCATGTATATGTTTTTATGGGTTACTCAGTTCTCTCCATAAGCATTTCTTTCCCAAGTCATAAGATGCTCCTTGAGACTCTGCTGAGCACACTCTTATATTTTCCTTTGACCATGGCTCACTTTCTTCTAAGAAGCCTTTCTTTAAGGTTTACCCCGAAGAGTCTTCCTAGTGCCAGAATATTTATGCAAGAGAGAGGGAGAGGCCATTTGCTTACATACTTGATCTCTGGCCTTTGAGTGGAAGAAGGTTGCCAATCCCTGCTCTTGTGGCTAAAAGTGGCCTGATGGCGGTGTGATGTCACTAAAAGGGACAGTGCTACTTTGACTGTTGTGTTTTCTGGTTTGGGAGACTAGGAGTTAAAGGGCAGAAGAGGCACACTAAACTTAATAAAAGACTAATATCCTATTTTAGATCTTATTTTTAAGTGGAGGGGGCCCCAGAAAAAAGTGAATATGGGCTTGTTGAGGATAGACTTACTAATATCACCATGTCTAGATTGATAAACAGCAAAGTGCCATGGAGAGCATGTACTAATGAAGGAGAAAGGAAAAAATCACCCTTTTTCCATGAAATAAAGCAAAATAACAATGTCATTGATCTCTCTCTCCCTCTCCCTGTCTCCCTCTCCCTGTCGCCCTCCCTCCCCCCCTCTGTGACAATTTGTTGTTTTTAGACTCTTCCACACTATGTTATAGAGCGTAAACAGTCACTAAATACTCCAGGGCATTTCTTCAGCAAGTTCATGGCAAGTGCTTTTTTTGGTGAGTAAATGTGTGACAGTTCTTTAAAACATTAGTTACAGGTGTTGCCTTATGTAATTTTTGCTGTGTTTTATCAGGTATAAACATTCTTTCAAATATAATATTTATGTGAGGACCTGTATACTGCACAAGTCAAAAAGAGGGCTGTGAAAATATCTACAGACCCCTCACATCCTAGACATAAATTGTTTCAACTTCTACCCTCAAAATGATGCTATAGGGCTCTGCACACCAAAACAACTAGACACAAGTTGCCATCACTCTGCTAAACAACTAATTCTCACAACACTCAAATTATTTACTAAGACTGTATTACTACTATTCTTCTCATCCTTCCTAGTACCTATCTCTTCCCACTTATGGCTATAACCATGTTGCTTGTATCTTTACAATTTATATTGTTTTATTGTTTCCTAGTATGATTTGATTGCTTATTAGTATCCTATGACTATCACTAAGTGTTGTATCTTATGATTCTTGATGAATATATTTTATTTTTTCTTTATGTACACTAAGAGCATATGCACCAAAGACAAATTCCTTGTGTGTCCAATCACACTTGGCCAATAAATAATTCTATTCTATTCTATTCTATTCTATTCTATTCTATTCTATTCTATTCTATTCTATTCTATTCTATTCTATTCTATTCTATTCTATTCTATTAACTTGAAAATGTGACCATGTTGTTTAAAAATTGTCCTTGTTTGAAAAAAAACCTAATTCAAATGTTGACAAACACTGCATATTAATAATTTATTGCTGGAAATCAGCTACAGAGGTCCCACTTTGTTGTGTTATTATCATTTGTTATTATTATCATCATAAGCCTCATGCTAGGGGGAAAAACACATTTTTTAATTGTGAATAGATTCTAAATACTGGGCATATTTCCTAGAGATGTTCCTTTAATACAAAGCAATCATTCCAGAGTTATATTAACAATTTTATTCATATTATCCCTAAATGTGACAATAACAGGGCAAGGCCAAATAACATGAAGTAATATCATTAGTCCTGGATTTACCTCTAAATCTTAATCCTTGCTTGATAAAAGTATAAAATTGATCTTTGTCAAGAAAGTGATTTTCAAGTGTTTTTGCAGCCTTTCAGGTATAAAAATCCTGTTGATTGGTAAAATATAAGATAGCGATTCCAGTCCAACCTGTTTTTATTATTAATAAAGAGCCAAATATGTTTAGGCAGAGGCTTAACACGTTTTATGGGAGTGCCATCGTTTGGCCATCCTACCCAAAGATTGCCCTTCTTTTATCCAAACTTCTTTGATTTCCTCCTGAAGTTCAATGACAAGAAACTTTAACTATTATGTAGAATTGATAATGTAATTTCAAGGCATTGCCTCCAATTTCTCATTCCTGTAGTTACCCTAAATATCTGGAATAAATTTAGCCCAATCTCCTTGAAATAACTGTAGTTACAGGTTGTTCACACATCCATTAGTTTCAAATTCCCAATTATTTTAATTCCCAGTTTTTTCTGATAAAGGGAGTGGGGGGGGGCCTTTCATTTAATTCAGGAGGTCACCTGGCAAGCTTATCAAAATTTCCAATAATTAGTGTCTGGTTTTTTTTAATACATTATTGTACATCACATACATCATATTACTGCTTCCTCTGGGTCTCTGTGCGTGCATCCATATTTTTTTTCTAAAACTGAGGCAGAAAATTAGAATACTAGAAAAATTTGCCAGTTTGGCTGAAGTTTCAGTATGAGCCAAGTAAACACTGGAAACTAAACCTTCAGCAGTTTCTGCATAATCCAACTGATTATCAAAATCATAATTTCTGGAAGAGAGTCCAACAATTGCTGCAGAATTTAAGCAACAATGCATTTCTTTTTGTGTTTAATTCTACAATTGTCTGCCACAAGTTAAGTCACTGTTCTGCTTTGCTAATATAAATGTTATCATATGATTTGAGAGTTAGGGCTAATAATCCTTGTTTCCATTTCTCACCAAGCCTGATCTCCTCCCCTGTTCTCTGCAGGTGTTCTCTGTGCATGCAATGTGTACACAGTCAGGAACTTGGAACGTGATAATGGGATTAAGGTCATGCGTAGCACTGGTGAAGTTATTGGAATGTCTCAAGTGGCAGGGAAAAAAGTAAGTGAAGGAACATATGTTTCCCCTGGCTTGGTTTCCCCCGTTCTGTTCCATTTGAACTAAACACTTCTATGCTCAATTAAATTAAATCATCATAGGGATATTAGCCATTTAGAAGGAAAGCCTATCAAAAGCTACTATGACAGCTATGCATTACTTCTATTAAAGGAGGCAATAGATGGTTTGAGCTACAGGAAATAGAAGTGGAAAAATGTGATTATGCTTGTGTCCTCCTTGTGGATTTTGATTTGGCTCTTGGATTAGACAGGCATTTGATCTGATCCAGCATGATTATTTTTTTGTTCTAAATTTCTGTATTTTACATTTACATTTAGTAGCATTCTCCCCATTACTTATTTACCAGAATTTCCTTACATGCATTTGGTGTGTTTCTCCCCCAAAAGGGGAAATTTTTGGTTTGGCCCTTTGTTTTATGGAGCTTCCCAGGCTCTATAATCATAATAAGTAAGACTAATTGCTTTGATTGTAATTGTCCATTTGTTAAGTCCATACTGGCTTTGAAGACTGGATTGTCTTGTATTGTGATTTTTTTTCATTTAGTTCCAAAGTTATTGTTTCTTTATACTATACATTTGTGACATATAGCTTATCTAATGGAAACACATATTCTGGTAGCCCTCATTATGACAAAGATGGCTTCAGCAGCATCAGCAGCATTTTAGTGGATTTGTATTTAGGATAAAAATGGTTCTTTAACATTGAGATGTGCAACTCCTAATTCACATTTTGTTAAACTGACTGATGCATTAAGTTTTGTGATACATCTACTTTGATTTTCAATGCTACCAGCCATCCAGCAGCTCCAATAATTTGCCCATAATATTCAGCACTGGCCACCCTCTGATGCCACATTAATCGGACATGCTTGCTATGGCTTTGGAAGGCCAAAAACTTTTAAAATGTGGCATCCAGATTCACGAAAATGCAAGCTCTTAAGAGACTTGAATATATTGTGATTCTGACTTTCCTTTTGTATGCATATCTGTTTTTTCCCCCTTCTGCACAGGCTGTAAGAGAAACAGCATTATCCCGGGGTATACTCTTTGGCGTGCCAATGATTATTTCTGAAACTACTGTGTATCTCATAAATCGGTAAGATAAATAGGTTTCCTCAACCAAATAAGCAGGAAAAAAGCAAATACCCATTATCAATAATGAAATAATATCACAACAGGGGAAGTATAACCTTCTGTTAGCCCATCTTGAACATGGGCCAATTACTTCTTAGTGAGATTTGAGCCTGGCTGCTGATACTTCTTGTCTAGAAGAATTCACGACCAAATAAAGTTTTTTATATGGTTTACAGAATGTGAAGTACCCCTGAATGCTCTGGGAAATTTTTCAGAAACTGTGGCTATTAATTCTATTTGTGATCTCACTTTAGATTGATGCAACGTGAAGAGCTGTCAACATTAGCAATCCAGATAACTCTGATCGCCTATTAATTACTAGGTACAATTTCCATGATGGTATTCTCCTAAACCATTTAAGAAGCACTTAAAACAGGTGGGCAGTGATGTCCCCTTTATGACTTGTGAACTTCAACTCCCAGAATTCCTGACCCAGCATGGTTGGCTCAGGAATTCTGGGAGTTGAAGTCCAACAAGCCATAAAAGTGCCATCATCCCCCCCCCCTTGATTTAAAAGATCACTTCTATCAGTATTCGATCCAGAGCATTAAAATCAAGAAAAGGTCCTTTCAGCTCATCTTACAATGGTTAGGTGTAAGCTTCTAATAGGCAGCATTTGCCTTCTTTTATGAAATTCTCACCCAAAGAAAGTACAACTAGATTCATGCTGTCTTCATTAGCTAACTGAAGATATACATGATCATTTAGTCTTTTGGAGGATATATCACAATATATCTTGGGGTCAAATAACCTCTTAAGTTTCTTACTGTAGTTTCCTTTTTAAAATGAACTTTAAATCCTGTACTCTTTTTAAAGGATTGTTGATTTTTTGAAGGTAATATTATTAGTTTCTTATAATTTGCTATAGGGTCTCCCAAGAAAAGAGTGCTAAAAAAAAAAATAAAGAGGACTTTCTCATTCTGTACAAATATAGCCTAAAATGAGAGATTCTGTATGGTGAATTCAGGGAGACAAAATGTTTGTTCTAAAATGCTTTCTATATGTCATGCTTTCATGATGTCATACTGGGCTCTGAATCTGGAAGACTTTTTTTGCAGTCCACCCTTCCACCCCCTCCCATCAAACTGTCTATATTTGGCAGAAAACCATCAAAGGAAATGTTAGGCTACAGATTATTATTATTATGATTATGATTATGATTATTATTATTATATTTTTATTGTTGTTGTTTGTTATATTTTAAAAAAAATACCTCACTCCCAAGGAGTTGAAAGTTCCATGCCTTTCCTTTCAATTAGAATTTACTATCTCCATCCTCCCTATATTGCTTGGCAGCCAAAATAACAAGAATAATTAAGGGTAAGTCTAGCTGCGGAAAGTTTCCTTGTATCCATCTAAGAGTCCAGGTTATCAATGGTTTTCTGGTTTTGGGGGAGCAGCTGCAAAAAAAATTTCTGCACTGTTAAGTCAGTAATTCCAGACATCTTGAAGGTTTATCAGTGCCATGCTGTGTAATAAACATGCCGTTATAATCTTTTGCAGCAGAAGAGTTTTCCCACAAAAGTCAATGTTTTTGAGAGTGTTGCTGGTATATTTTTTCTGTTGGTTAATACTGCCCGTTTCACTCAGTTGGACTCCACAGTTAAGAGAGGTAATCAGCATGTTTCATTTTCTTTGCCACTTTCGATAATCGGGTAGATCAAAGGGGTAAATGGCATTGCAAATGAGCAAAAAATATAAACCCTGAGGAGTAAAAATCAGAAGGATTATATTTGCAGGGTCTCCAAATAAAAAAGGGACATTTGTTTACTGGTGATGCAAGCATGGAAGCTCCCAGAAACTGTAAGGATTGGAGTTGGAATACCGGTAGTCCTTGACTTACGACCACAATTGAGCCCAAAATTTCTGTTGCTAAGCGAGACTTTTTTTAAGTGAGCTTTGCCCCATTTTACAACCTTTCTTGTACAGTTCTTAAGTCAATCACTGCAGTTGTTAAGTTAGTAACATGGTGGTTGAGTGAATTTTGGCCCACTTTATGACCTTTCTTGCCACGGCTGGTAAGCGAATCACTACAGTTGTTAAATTAGTAAAGCGGTTGTTAAGTGCATCTGGCTTCCCCATTGACTTTGCTTGTCAAAAAGTTACAAAAGGTGATCACATGACCCTGAGACACTGCAGCTGTCATGAATATGAATCAGTTGCCAAGCGTCTGAATTTTGATCATGTGACCATGGGGATGCTACAACAGTCATGTGACAATCAGTCATAAGTCCCTGTTTTCAGTGCCGTTATAACTTTAAAGGGCCACTAAACTGTTGTAAATCAAGGACTACCTGCACGGAGATGTTCACAATTTCCAAAGTTTAACGTTTGTAGAGATGGAAATTTAACAGATAGGGGACCAATGTAACTTCCTTCAAAAAAGGAGGATGGAAAGTACTTAGATGATTTTAGAGTTTGAATTTAAGTGCAGTATGTAGCATATTACCATATTTTCCTAAACATTTCTACTGATTTCAGAGGATTTGGGAGGTATTTCAGTGTAAGAGACAAGATTTTTATTATTAATTGCCTACTCAATTGTCTTGTCTTTTGTGTTACTAATTCAGAGACAGCAATGTGAGATTTTGATGTAAATTGTAATACTTCAACATCCTATGATTTCTGTAACTCATGTCTTTGTACAGAAGTGGATCCAAGTGCTTAAAATAATCCAGTAAGAAATTTAAAATGTTCTCTTATTTTTCAGATAAAGCGAAATGAGCTTGAGCCTGATCTTGTATCTTCCACTAAAGAAACGGCGTTTTTTTTTTATAGGGGAGTTTAATAATGGGACACCTTGATGGTTTTCTAGGAGTGCCATTCCTATGGTGAAGCTGGCTTTTATGCATAAAAGAGGAACTCTGGTAGTAAGGTGAAAGTTGGTCTTAAGTATTTTGAATCAACTGTAACAAAAAACTAAAGCTAATTGGGGGTGGGGTGGAGAATAATCATGATACTTGATACTTCTGTTGATACTTCTATGTACAGAAAGGATTTGGTTTTGTGATCTACTTATGTCCCAATAATAAAAAGGCCGTTATTAAAAAAACAGACCTCTTATCTAGAAATGCAAAATTGCATTGCGATCTAACTTCTATAGCTTTTTTTAAAAAAAATGGAAGGATGCTATGCGATAAAATGAGATGTTGGATTAGCTGGGGACACTCACATTCAAGGCCATTCTCAGCCATGGAAAATCACTCTGTGATTTTATTCCTACTCTTTCTTTCAGCCCAACATGTTCCTTTTGGAGAAAGAAGTATTGCGTATATTGCTTAGGGCTTCTGGAGAAAAGACAGGAAATAAATAAAATTAATTATATAAAGTCTGCCCTGGTCTATACTCTTGTTCTTCTAATGTGCTAACCCTTAATTTAACTGATGACTTAGTCCTTATTACAGTCTGTAGCCCATTTCCCAGGATTGCTGTAAGTCTGGGGTACAGGCCTGTCTTTCTTGGGAGTTCCTAATGCCAGAACCTATTTAAGGTGAGCAGATGTTAGCTAGGTGCTGCTACTTGTTATGACATAGAACAGGGCTGTCAAACTTGCGGCCCGCAGGCTGAATGCGTCACGCGCTGGCCATGCCCATACCCGGTTTAGTGAAGGGGGAAAAGTCGTGATACGTCACGTGAGGATGCGAGTTTGACACCCCTGACATAGAACCACAGTTCCTTGCAAAGAAGTCCCTTTCTTGTATACCCAACTATTAAATGCATAAATCAATCTTTTTTAAAAAAAATTGAATTTGTTTGCTTTTCTCCTGTTTGAGTAGGTACAGTAGGGATTATGGGCTCAATTACAACAGCCTTCACCATCTTTCTAAGAGCTACCAAGTTGCCAGATTTTTTTGTGTGTGTTTCTTATAGTTAACTGTACAAAAAAAAATACAAGGATGTATTGATTTTAAATGCTGATTGATAAGGGAAATATTCTGTATTTCATCCACACATTGACAATGAAGATAATACTATCAAGGAAAAAAATAGTCATATAAAATTAAATTAAGTTGGTTTTTAAATTTTTAAATCATCATATATTTTTGTACAAAAGTGAGTGGCACATTCCTGAAAATAGGAGGTGCTCTGGTCATATTCATATCCTCATTTAGATTTTTTTTATCATAATTTCACATTCTCCTGTATTACATATATGCAACTCAAAAATCAAAAACAAGATTCTCAATATTGCTAGTATACATCATTGATCATAGTTAAACAGTATTTCATAAAATATTAGTAGAAATAAGTGTGTTTCATTTTAAAAAGTCTACAATCACATGCAAGGGTATATATTTGTGAAAGCAAGAATCATAAATGTCAATTTTAAAAGCAAAATGCTACTGCATAGGCTCCACTATTAACAGATTTTTTAGTTTTGTTTTATTTTTTTACAAACCTTTTAGTTTTATAATAGTTACAGTTTTGAATTAACAAGCTAAACCTTCTCACAAAAATGTGTACAGCCAAATGTCAATGGCTATTGAAGGGAAAGGCAAAGTTAAGCATAAAAAAAAATCCAGTCCTATATTCATTCTGCAAAATATCAGATATATGCTGACATCTTACAACCTACGAGGAGAGTAGCTTAAGAAAAACAGGAAGAGGAAAGAATTAAACCTGGTCCCTTGAAGAAGGGGGGGAAAGAATTTTATAGCTGTCTTCCTAAAAACAGCAGCTACTGGATATATTAATATACATATTTGCCCTATTCAATAGGACTGTTTTATAAGTAAACGGCTCCCAAACTCAAATCAGGATTCATCATCACAAAAACTTGTACATACTCTTATTCTAAAAACCCAAAATCCACCTATGTGAGATATGGCTAGCAGGCACATTGAATATTTGGCAGTGTAGCCAATAGATATAATCTGTCAAACATCCACAGATGCTTGTGGGAAGTTACATTGCATATACAACTCTTAGGTTCAGACCCAAAGGTGCTTTTTCAAGAGACAACTTTGGACTTTGTTTTTTCTTTGGAGACATTTCACTTCTCATCCAGCTCTTCAGAAATGTCTTCAAAAACAAACCAACCAGAAAGTCCAGTTGCCTCTTGAAAAAGCACTTTTGGGAATCTCCATAGACTTCATAGGTTCAGAGTATTAGTTGATGTAACTGAAGCTCTAACTTTCAGCCTCTTTGCAAGTTATGGATGTGCGAAGACTAACTGGAATAGGCGCAGTCTGCTAGGAATCCTGAGGGTTGTGTTCCCAAGACATAGTACTTGGAGGTGCCAAATTGAAGGAGGCTTATTTAATTTGTGTACAGTACTTCTAAGAGTGTTCATGTCACTAACAATTTGATTTCCATTACGGTGCTGATTGGGCTTGACAATTACTATTTCACCTTAATGCACAGCTCAAACCCTTGTGTCTTCAGGCCTTTTGCAGGAAGAACTGACAATGATATACTATAGTCAATGTTTTATGGCACAATTTCAAGCCTGTATCATTGTTTATCCTCTCCAGAAATTTATAGTAAAAAAAAACCAATCTTCCACAGAATTCTTTACATAAGCATTATAGTAAAGAAGATTTTGTTTTTAAGTATTCCACTGAGGTTTATTTACAACATCAGATTTTAAGCATTTGTTCAGCAGCTGCTAAGTGATAAAGGAAATTTTCAGTTGCTGGTGGGAATCGCTTTTGTTTCAGTGCTTCTAAGTTAAGTGATGGCTTCTCACCATCATGAATGACTTCTGTGAATGAAGCCAGATTTGTCAAGATTTCCTTTGTCTTCAATGAAACATCCTGCAGACACATTTTAGAATAAAGAGAGCAAACATGAAACAGTTGGTAAAAACAAAAGCTCCTCTAACTCTGAGAAGTATCAGCCTATGTTAGGTCAGTATAAAAGTTTGGTAAAAATAATAAAGGTGGGATACAAATAAATAATAGTAAACCAAGTCCTATAGATACTCTTCTGAGATGGAATACTACTGGAATATTTAAGCTGGGTTTATGTAATTTCATATTACTGCTACAGTTCTGAATGTTGTCAATATATGAATCTAGTAGATTCATACAGAATCACACAATGTCTAGGTTTATGCATAGCATTTGAAATGTATTAGATGCTATGTTGCCCAAACTCAACCGCTATAATTTTTTAATTAGCCTTTTAGAACACTGCATATACCCTGCCAATTGTAGCTTATCCAAAGAAACATGTGTAAACAAATAATGGCAAATATGATGCACAAATTCCAGTTATCTCTATATACATGCTTAATAGCAATAGCACTTAGCAATAGCACTTAGACTTATATACCGCTTCATAGTGCTTTACAGCCCTCTCTAAGCGGTTCACAGAGTCAGCATATTGCCCCCAACAATCTGGGTCCTCATTTTACCCACCTCGGAAGGATGGAAGGCTGAGTCAACCTTGAGCCGGTGAGATTTGAACCGCCAAACTGCAGCTAGCAGTCAGCTGAAGTAGCCTGCAGTGCTGCACTCTAACCACTGCGCCACCTCGGCTCATAATGGATATACAGTATAGATAGGCAGCTTTCTGACAAGGTGGTTTTCCAGTGCTATTTGGAGATGCCACGCACTACGAATTTATACGGTATACAGTGCACAGTATTTGTTTATCATGAAAAGGTGGGATAAGGTGCCATGGGTAATGCATAAAGGTAGTCCATTCATTTAGCGACTGTTCAAAGTTACAATAGTACAAATGATATTTACATTGGCTTTCGGAGTTCTGACTGTTGTAGCATCCCTGCAGTCATGTGATTATGATTTCTGTTCCCTGCTGGTTTCCCACAAGTAAAGTCAATGGGGAGGCTGACAGGAAGTTGGAAGTCATAGTCAAGTGAGGTCTTCACACTTAATGACCTGCATGGTCATCACTTAAACAATGGAACTGGAACTGTCAGAATTTCTGTTGCTAAGTGACACAGTCTTATGATATCACACTTTACAATTATGTTGTTAGCAACAGCAATTCCAGTCCCAATTGCCATTGTAATCCAGGGGCTGTATAGTTAAAAGAAAATGAAATAAATTATCAAATGCAGAGACCTGTGTGTGTTTGGCTGTAATCATCTGAGAAGCTGAGAGGTCCTGATAAGCAGGAAAATAATGCAAAAAGTGTGAGGCTGTATGATGCACATGGCAGAACTAGGACTTTTTCTCTTAGGTTTCGAAGGATTTTAAGTGTTCTTTGTCTTTTTCTAAAACAAATTATATTATTATTTGAGATTTATGTTATAGGTTTTTTGCTTATCTCAAAAACATGTATTTAAAATAAATGAAGGAGTCAAAAGTGGCAAATATGGTCAAAGAATATTTCACTGATTGGAAAAACAATTACTTTGAGGCAGGGGTGGGTTCCTCCCGGTTCGGACCAGTTCACCCGAACCGGTAGTGACCCGCTGGTGACGTCACGATGACGTCACCGATCCGGTTCGGTCGGTGCCGGTCCGTGGGCGCTGCCATCTTTTTTTTTGAATTTTTTTTTCTTCTGAGCATGTGCAGAAGCCGAGTTCCGGCACTGTGCATGCGGTCGCCATCTTGTTTTCGTCTTTTTTTTATTTTATTTTTTTAGGATTTTTCATTAGTGTGCATGCGCGAGGCGCGCCTACGTAGTGCGCCCACGCGGCGCGGGAGGGAGCGAACCGGCAGCGAGGTAAGTTGGAACCCACCCCTGCTTTGAGGCCACAGATGACCCATTCCTACTTCAGATTATCACGGGGTAACCAGCTCTGCTCAACTTTTGACTCACATATTTATTTAAATAAATTAAGGTGGTGAATATTTGCAATTTAATTTATGAAGAACTTACAGTTCTACATTATGTATGGATCCAAGGAAGAATGGCTTGCTTTAAATCAAATTAATTTCAGTTCCAGGTTTGTTATCTAGCTTTGTTTAGAACAGCAGGTTTTTATCTTAAAATAAAATCTGGCCTCTTCTCCGCCTTTCATAAAAGACACGTAGCCTGAAGTTTTCCCAGAGCTCAGTCAGTCATCTAAACCATCTTACCCATGGCTTAAATACTAATTGTAATCCTAAACCAGGAGCATGATAGTTTAGATAACAAAATAATATTAAAGACTGAAATAATATAGAAGCTTAACCTTTATAACTTGACTGTTTGATTTCTCTGGATCTTCTGCAGACTGAACTATTAGCTGACCAAGTTCTTTATGCAATTTTCCCATTGTCATTGCATCTGAGGAGAAAGAGAAGTATACCATCACTCATTTCTTTTATATAAATAAATGAAAATAAACATATAATTCCAAAACAGAACTGCAATCACAACATCAGAATTTGGGTCAAAAGACCATATTGCTGTACAAAAGGTACATATCTGCCATACAAAAGACCACTCTGCCCCACAAAAGGTACACATTTCTAGATCAAAATTTCTTCATACTGCATTCAGTGACAATGCTGAAATTTTGCTTCTTTGTAATTTAACAATAGAGCTGAACTGATAGAATTCCCCCATTCTGCTCTCTTTCAGGATCCATATTTTGGTTTCTGTACAGTAGCATCATTTCTCCGAATCAGAAAAGAACACTTATGTGGTGGTATTGCTTTTATCCAATGAGACCATTAAATGAAAATCCTACTGTTAGCAAAACAACTTTTAACTCTTCCAAATCATTCCTTTAAATAAATATTTTCCCTATCTTTTTCCATGTGTCTGGGTTAAGAAATTAGCATTAACACTAAAAACTTACATCTTACCGGTAGTTCATTCCATCTTATGTTAACAGTTTTCTAAGTATTGGAACAGAGGAATGCACTACACCATAGAGGAGGATATTGAAATTTCCCACACCACTTTCCACATTTGGGAGGATATTGGAGACTTGAGGACAGGAGAATTAGAACAGTAATGGGCAGAGGGAGACATTATAGAATGCCATTACACAGGATTATTTCTTCTTCTTGCCTTTTGGCCTTATCCTAGGGTCCTGGATGCCAAATTGGCTTCAATCTGCTAATACTAGTAGTAAGATCATGCTCCATGACCTAGGTACAAGGTAGAACTGGTGTGAATAAACTAAGCCCTGGTTGGGTGAAAACATAGAAGTTCCTCATCAAAAAACATTTGTTCTTCCAGGCTAGAGATGTGAAGGCCCGGAAAAAAACCGGAAAAATTCGGAAAAAACCCGTTTTTTTTTCCCCGTTTTTTTCCTGAAGGCTTTTTTGTTTTTTTTTTCAAAAAATGGGAAAAATTGAAAAAAAAAAAAAAATTGATGAATTTTTTATTTTATCTTAAAAAAAAAAATATTTTAA
>QLTV01001030.1:3710594-3788013 GCA_003457575.1 Thermophis baileyi
AATGATTCTGATTAAATGTCCATTGAAACTTAGTCCCACTCTCTTCTTAACACTTCCCCCATCTTCAATTCTTTTTATGAGAATGGGGTTTTTATTTTTATTTAATACTGTGGAGAGGAAATATGAAAAATTGTTACTTTTGGTTTTGAAAATTGTTTTGTGGAGGCTTTTTGGCTGTTCCACATAAACTAGTAAGCAGTTCAGGAGATTGTTGCTCCCTTTGTTACAAATAAATATTATAAAAAAGTAAATTCTGTTTGTGATAATTGTTTGGCTACACTATATTTTTAATATGCTAGTTGTGATAATTTTATGCCAAGTGAAATTGTCGTCATATTTTATGTTCCTAAAGTAACAGAATGACTTTCAATCTTAAAAAGACAAAAAAGTGCTAATGTAGCATTTTTTTCAATTTTTCCGAAAATTTCTGTTCCCCCTCCAAAAAACCAGATAAAAACTGGGTTTTTTTCCAAGCTTCAAAATTTCCGGAAATTTTACATCTCTATAATCCAGGCTTTATGTGCCTAGCAGCTATAACACCAAGGAAGGTGGCTTGTAATGTTTCTCTTGGAGATCTTTATGGTCATCACACTGATGTATGACTGGATATTAGACCATATATTTTTGGCTGGCCATGAGGGAATGGGGTCTGATGTTGAAATTCATGGTCATCATGACAATTATGAGCTTTCCTTAGGAGACCAGAGCCCAATTCATACAGGAAGCTATGCATTACATCTTGTCTCTACCTCAGAGCAGTTGGAACAAGTTTGACAGAGGGGGACATTTCCATCAATCTTTTGTCATGATCAGATCACTTCCTAGTCAGTGTGATACTACAGGTAGTCCTCGTTTAGCGACAGTTCACAGGGGGGTGAAAAAGTAATTTTACAACCAATCCTCACATTTACAACCTTCGTAGGTCTATAAAGCAAAGGAAAACTGAAGTAAGATCATAAGTTCAGCTCTGGCTTCACTTAGCAATTGCTTCACTTAGTGACTGAGTTGCCAGCCCCAATTGTGGTCGCTAAATGAGAACTACCTGTAGTCAGTTCTGGGGACTTCCAGAGGGGAGAAAAATACCAATTAGGACTTTTGGCCGTAGGTACCTCATAAATTCAATTACTTTTAAGAATTTTCCCAGTGCTCTGGGGGTCAATTTTATCATAATCATATTTTATCTCTGGAATTGCTCCAGAGTTGATTCAGAAATGATTCCTCTTAGTAATCAATCTAAGGGGTCTTTATTTTCTAAGGAACTCTGGGAAATGAATTGTCAGAAAAAAAAAGGAGGATTGAATTTAATTGAACATGTCACAAGCCCAGTTTGATCTTGGACGTATTAGGAGTGAAGGACCATTTTTTAATGATTATGGAAGATATTATAATGGATATTTTAAACATATTATTTTATAATGTAGTGAGCCACCCAGAATCGTATCCCATATGCAAACAAAGACATCTTTATATCTGTATATGAGGAAAGTAAATGGCATAGCCTACAAACCTTTTGCTTGGTGTGAAATGGTGATTTCACTTTCAGCCAGGTTGACATATACATCATAAAGATCTATCCTGTTGTTCACTTCTGAATCTATACATCCAGCAATGTACCCTGATAAAAGATTTTAGTATGTTTCAGTAAAAGCATTCTCACTAGAAGTACTTTAATATGGGGTCCTTGGTGGTCTCTGAGCTTGGTTGTTTTTTTGCAGACGTTTTAATTACCAAACTAGAAACCATCATCAGTGCTAGTAGAGAGTGAGTTTTGGTCTCATTTTATATACTAGTGGCTTGCCCTGTCAGTATTGGTGGGAGTGGTCTTGGTGATTCCTTCATTGGGCTATTGTTTGCTTCTGGATTGTTGTTTTAATGTTAATCTTGGTGTTAATCTCTGCTCATCTGGGTGTTGAGGAGGTATTTTGGTTTTTTTGTTTCCTTTTTGGCTTTTTGATTATCTCTCTTGAATAGTATGTTGATATTTTTCTCTATGTGCCTGTTGATGGCCGATTTGTGTGACTCAAACCAAAAGACTGCCTCATCAGCAATCAAACCCTAGATAAACAGAGATTAACACTATATCAACAATTGATAAGCAAACAATATCCCAATCAAGGAACTACCAATGCACACAAACAGCCCAATCAAGGAACCACCAAGAACACTCCCATCAACTGTTAACAGGACAAGCCACTAGTACAGGGGTCGGCAACCTTAAACACTCAAAGAGCCACTTGGACCCATTTCCCACAGAAAAAAAAGACACTGGGAGCCACAAAACCTGGGTGGGCGTGGCCAACTCGATGTCACTCACTCCCACCGTTACATGACCCCCCTAGCCACGCCTACCCAGCCACAAAACTATTCTCTCCATCTCTCTCCCTCTTCCCCCCTCTTTCTGTATCTGTGTATCTCTCCCCCCCCCGTGTCTCTCTCCCTCTGTATCTCTCTCCCTCTCTCTCACCCCCTCTCTATGTATCACTCTGTGTGTGTGTGTGTGTGTGTGTGTGTGTGTGTGTGTCTGTCTGCCTCCCCCCNNNNGTGTGTGTCTCTCTGTCTATGTCTCTCTCTCCCCCTCTCTCTGTATGTGTGTGTGTGTGTCTCTCCCCCCCTCCCTTTGGGTGACCGTCCTCCTCCTCCCCCCTCTTCTCGTGACCTCCTGGTCGGCTGTGGCTGAGCCGGGAGCGTGGGCACCCGCAGGGAGACCCTCCTCAAACGAGCGCCAAAGCACAGCAAAGTGCAGCGCTTTAATGAAGGGGTTAAACGCAGAGAGCTTTTGCGCCTAGAGAGGAGGCAGGAAAGGGGACTGGGAATCCAGCTTCCCTCCCGCTCCTCTTCCTGGTCTCCTGATGTCTGTTAAGCCAGAGATAAGGAGATCCCCTTGTGGGGAAAGGCGCTCAAGGCACTGCATTTAACAGGACACAGCTTCTCTCCTGCACTAACGCTCCGGCCATCGCCTTGCCGTGTCATCCCCCACCCCCAGCAGCTCTTCGGCCGAGCGCGGAGGGCGCGAATTCCAGCCCGAAGCAGCAGGAAGCGAAGGCTGCCTTACGTGCAGCGAAGGCAGGTACAGGAGCGCTTCGCCCCTGCACTCTCCGGCGACCCTCCTCCTCTCTTGACGTCCTGGCCGGCTGTGGCTGAGCCGGGAGCATGCACACACGGGGGGAGACCCTCTTTAAGCGAGTTGCTGCCCGCCCCGCGCGCGCCTTTACTGAGCTTTGGCGCTCGTTTGAGGAGGGTCTCCACACACGTGGACATCCTCCCGGCTCAGCCAGAGCTGGCCAGGGTGTCAAGAGAGGAGGAGGGTCGCCAGAGAGTGCAGGAGCAAAGCGGCCCTGTACCTGCCTTCGCTGCACGTAAGGCAGCCTTTGCTTCCTGCTGCTTCGGGCTGGAGTTTGCGCCCTCCGCGCTCGGCCGAAGAGCTGCTGGGGGTGGGGGATGACACGGCAAGGCGATGGCTGGAGCATTAGTACAGGAGAGAAGCTGCGTCCTGTTAAGCTGTTAAGACCCTCCTTAAGCAAGCAGCCACCCACCCCGCGCGCGCCTTTCCTGAGCTTTGGCGCTCGTTTGAGGAGGTCTGCTCGCGCATGTGCACGCTCCCGGCTCAGCCATAGCTGGCCAGAGGGTCACGAGAGGAAGGGGGGGGGAGGAGAGTGCAGGAGCGAAGCGGCCCTGTACCTGCCTTCGTGCCACATTTGCGCGTAAGGCAGCCTTCGCTTCCTGCCGCTTCGGGCTGGAGTCCATAAAAGAAATAAGAGGGGAGAGGAGTGGGGCCAACCCATTAAGGGGCAGGGAGCTGCGGCAGAGGGCCCAAAGAGCCGCATGCGGCTCCAGAGCCGTGGGTTGCCGACCCCTGCACTAGTATATAAAATGAGAGCAAACCACACACCTTACTAGCACTGATATTATATAGTTTGGTAATAAAACATCTGCAAGAAAATAAACTCAGAGAGTACCAAGGACCCCAGAGTTCAACCTGAGCTACAAATATTCTCTTCCATCACTTTTATATGAATTTAAGAAGTTTAAAATGACTTTTATTCATTTTATAGTCATAAACATGCATGCTAACATTGGACAACTACCAGTATCATAGGAATTTACCTAATAAATAATAGGTACCGAATTCTATATTCATATTCCACTATTCTACAAGAAACTCCAAGCAACTACTTTTTGCAATAGATAAATAGGAGGAATAGTTCAGTACTGCAATTTCCGAACATCTGAGCCTTAGTCAATTGTTTGTCCTCAGTGATCATGGCAGTGACTATGGTAGTGACCCTTTGCTAATATTGTTTATAATATTTGAATATGTTATTATCTGCCCATAATGACATGGATGGTTATATAGATTTAATAAATAATGAACTATTTTTTCTATTACCATAAAAGTTAATTTAGTCATTCTGCTATGTAATGCTGATTGATATCCATTATCAGTAATACCTGGACACATTTTTAATGCTTCTAATTCATCATCATTCAGATGCACATATGAATGAAGAATTGACCAATCGTGTCGGTGCCACACTAAGGCTGGTAATGCCCTAAAAGAAAAAAGTTATTTTAATGCAATAGCTCATATGATCTTCTCAAAGGATGCACCTAATAAATAATAACTTTTCCTCTTGTCCTCTTTGTCTAGCTTACAAGGGGATCAGGACTCTAAATCATATGACATAATTTCAGCCATAGATAGTAAGTCATCCAAAAGATGGAAGGACATTTCTTTATAATATACTATATGGATGGATGCATGGCCAGCAGGCATACTCTGGACCCCCTTTAAAACTGAAATTTTACAAAAACAAATACATTTAAGTGTTAAGAAATGTTTTGAAGATGTCAACACTGTTGAGCATTGCCTTTACAGAATCTATAAATCACTATTTATTTTACAAAATGATTAACTCCAATAGTGGATAATTACACAGATATTACTTTGACACTATTCAATAGAACCAATTATCTTAACAGACTGTTGTCTGTTTCAAAACAAACTCATTTCATGCAATGGCTTATTGAACAGTTTTGTCAAATTAGGATTAGTTATAAATCATAATCACATTTAATAACTGCACTGGGGGATCCAATACCTCCACCAAAACTGATAGCACAAACTACTATATGTACAGAGAGCAAACCCCACTCCCTTCTAGCACTGAAGATGTTACCTCAACAGATATTGAAATTTCTTCAGGACAACAATCAGAGAGCACCAAGGACTCCACAAGTGATGGTACTTTATTCAGGCATTCTTTTATACAACAAAGATTTATTTATTTGTATCTCGCCTTTATTATTTTTACAAGTAACTCAAGGCGGCGAATATATTGAACATTTCTCCTCCTATTTTCCCCACAACAGCAACCCTGTGAGGTGGGTAGGGCTGAGAGTGACTGGCCCAAAGTCACCCAGCTGGCTTTAATGGCTAAGGTGGGACTTGAACTCATGACCTCCTGCTTTATAACCTGGTACCTTAACCACTAGATCAAAGATATTTCCTTCAATTTGTTATGAAAAGTTTGACATTGTGAATTAATTTTACTGGCTACATGGTAACAGAGGACGTGGGTTAGCAGTACAATCAACATTAAGGACTTCCTGAAATTGAAGGTGAGGGAAAGGTAAAATAAAAGACCCCTTTTGAACTGGACTTTCAGTGGACTTTTGAAAATAATACAAACTTAAACCACAAATTTTGATACCAAACCAGGCCACCTACAGCCTCAAAGTTGAAGTGCAAGGACTCATATTACAATTGAATATTACACACACAAAACCGTGTTTTCCCAAAAATATGATCTACCCCGAAAGTAAGTCCTAGCTTGATTCTTACATGTGTGCCCAATATAAGCCCTACCCCCAAAATAAGCCCTAATTAAGACCACGCCCACACCAGGTTGCACGGGTAAAAATGAAGCTAGGGTGGGGATGGGTGGGTGGAGCTGCCCTACTACCTACCTTCGGACAGTTGCAGCCAGGCCTTGCATACCCTGACACCTGCCTTGCCGGCCCATTTCTTCTGCAGCCGGCAAGGCTTTCCTGAAGGCCTCTGCAGCTGATAACAGAGCTCCGGATCGATCCAGAGCTCTGTTATTGGCTGCAGAGGCATTCAGGAATCTGGCCTTGCCGGCTGCAGAAGAAGATCCTGAACACCTCTGACAGTGAAAAGGAGGCTGGGGGCGATGTGCACAAGTGAGGTAAGTCAGTGGATGACCTGGTGCCTTTTATTGTGGCAAAAAATATATATAAGACGGGGAAACACGGTGTGTGTATATTCATTTCTATTAGAATAAATAAGGAATTTGGCCAAGAGACTTGAAAATGAAATTAAGTGAAGGAGTACCTTTTATTTCATCAATGTGTTTTACCTTGTAAATTCGAGGATAGTTTCTATTCTTGGGTGATATACTACAATTCTTTTCTTTAACATGAGTGCAGTATACAGGATGACTGTTTCCATTCCAAACTGAAACACTATGTCTAGGACAATCAGAAGTTAAACAGAATCTTAATATAACATAATAGAATTCTGTACAATTAACAACATAACTATACAAACAATTATAATTTACTTAAATTCACTTTTTATGAAGAGGCAAAATTTGTTTAGCTTTTACAGAATACTTCTTAGATATATCATCTATATATCTAAGATATATAGATGATATATCTATATCTGTTTGTTATTACATCAATATCATGGTTTGTTTAACTCACAATTAATTAGATTCACCCAACATGCCAAGCCGTTGTTTCTAAGCTCCAATGTCCAAACCAATAATGTGAACCTGGCATTTATCTTACTTTTTTTTAGAATACAAACATTCTGTATCTTTTTGCTTTTGAAAGTCAGGCCAGCTGGCTTTTATTAAAAACCATCCTACCAATTCAATTGATGCCAGGGTGTTATTTTTCTCAACATCTGGAGCAGGGGTGGGTTCCAGATTTTCCTACTGCCAGTTTTCTCAGGGACGCAATGCACGGGCGCGCGTTGCGCGATGCGCAGGCGGGTCACGCGGGCGCGTGCATGCGCAGTACAAAAAAAAGCTGCGCATGCGCAGAAGCAAAAAAACAAGATGGCGGTGCCATAGAGAACCGGCTCGGGGGCGTGGCAGGCCTGGGTCGCTGCCGGTTCCAGCGACCCAGGCCGCCAAGTTACTACCTATTCTATAGAACCTGTTCGAACCAGTAGGAACCCACCTCTGATCTGGAGGGAGAGGACACAAAAGGGAAACCCAAATCAGGCTCTGAAAAACTCTTGGGACTCCCAAGAATCCTCTTGTGCTGATGTCAGCCTTGAGGAAAAAGCTGGTGATGCAACTAAGCATAACCAGTATTTCAAAAGCAGTGGTTGTCGTGCTTTCAGGGTCTGCTTACTTGGAAATAAATTTCATTGAAAGAAAGGGAGTTTATTTTCAAGAATGCATAGTTTTAACCCAAACTGTATTACTGATTTAAAAAAAAAAATCTCACCTTTGACTGAGCCTGCAAGATAAGCTTTTCTGATATCAAAATCTTTGCTTAGGAAAGAACCATTTTCTTCACTCTGACAAATCCCCTTTGTAAGGACAGAAATGTAACTCTCCATCATTTTTACAGGAGTCCCATATTTCAGGTATATTCTGTAAAATAAATTGAGCTTCAGTAATCTCAGCCAAAAAGAATAAATATAAGGTGTTTTTTTTTACCCATTCAAACATTCACCCACTGCCGTTTTTGCAAGACTCACTAAACCCCACAATGTGACCTGTGCTCCTTCCTCTTATTATCTTGCTTATTTCCCAATCAACAAAACTTTCTGTTCAGAGGGTTTCTTACAATTAATTTCAATATCTTCATATATTACTTTATCATTTTTTAAACACCACACAGGATATATTCTTTCAAGTCCATCTAGCCCCCATAACTTTCTAAAATCCACATTCTAGTTTCCTTTTTGCTGTTTTCCAAAAAAGTAAAGATTTTTCTTTTTAAACCATAAATTTACATCAGCGTTTCTATCATCCAAGGTGGAAGGTGATTTCCCTAGTGATATAGTAGAGCTTGTACTTTGGAAGACTCTTAATTTCAAAGAAGTTAATAGTGAGCAGCTTTCTAAAGTAATTAAGAGAGAAAGTAGGCAAACCCAATGTCTCCCAGAGCTCTCAAACCTGCTGTAGATCGCTGTTTTATTATCTCTTTGCAGGGAGATTCTGTATGGAGCAATTTGGGCAATCCCTTTTCCTCTCCTTGATCAGAAGAATTCTGAGGAGCCAATCTTTTCACTGGCTCCTATTTCCACCATAGTCATTAGCTTGACAAAAAGCAAAGCCACCATTCAGTCCACCATTGCTGATTCTTGAAGTATTACCACTGTTAGCAATAATCTAACCTGGATATAATATGAATATGGTTAAACTGGTTTTTCTCCAGGTAGAGATTTTATTTTTATTTCTATAGCCAGCTAGAACTGCTGTACATGAAGTTCTACATGCAGCTGGAACATGATCTAAATCATGCAGGAAAACAAATCTTGCTAGATTTATTGTGAGAAGAAATGCTCTTCAACTTATTTACTTCATTAATGGTTTCCTGTGTGAGAACTGCTAGTAGGATACTATTATGTGTCATTTTTGCAGTTTTAGTAAACCTTTTACTCATTTGAAATAATCAGTAATTATATGTATAATTATTATGATGGTAAGTAATCCCTTCAGAAATGTTTTCACCTCTTAATTAGGAATACATCGCTGTGCAAAAGGTTTAGCTAATATACCATGCAGTTGTAGAAAACGTATCAAGCAATACACACCTACAGAGAATCCTAGAGAAGGCTGCATACTTTTCCGGATTGAAGTCTTTGGTTGTCAGAACAATGGAAAAGTGGGTCACCTATGCAACATACAAAAAAAAAAAAAGTTAATGTCCAAATACTTTCTTGTAAAATAAAAATATAAGCAACTGGAAAGGAAAGACTGTTCTGTCCCAGCTACGGACCCCACAGAACACAGCACACACAAAGTCTGTACAAACCTTAGTTTACTAATTAAGGACTACTAATAAGCTTTCTTAGCAGTTGTTCAAACACAAATACAATTTAAATCAGTCTTTTCTGAACACCGGCTGTTAATTCAACTTAATTAACAGCCAGCAAAAGTCCAAGGAATAACAACTCAATTCTGAGGAAACAGTCTTTCAGATAACAATAATCTTACTGTGGTTGGGCAAAACGCCCAGAAGCAATTTGCAGGAAAAATGAGAGAGAGAGAACAAGAGCCGATCAGACTTTTCTGGAATCAAGGCACGAAGGAATATGAATCCTGAGGAGCCATTTCTGCCTTTTGGCAGCTCTGCGCGCCCGTGTATTGAGAAGAGGCTCTTCCTCTTCTTCCTCTTCACTTATGGGAGCTTCTGGAGGTTCTGAAGGCCCTGGCTGAATCCCTGCCTCCGGCACCGAGTCCTCTCCAGCCTCCTCACTGTCCGACTCGGGTACCAGCTGCACAGGCTGCTGGCGAATCACCACACCAGCCTCCTCGCTGTCGGAATCAGCTACCAGCTGCACAGGCCGCTGGCGGGCCACAACAGAGACAATTTGGCAGACAAAGTTGCTTAAGATCTACTTAAGAGCAGGACTTCGACAGAGAAGGTCCAATCGTGGTGTCTGGGCAGTGACTTGTGGCAGGGGTGGGTTCTAATTTACCTCGCTGCCGCGCTGCGTGGCCACACCTCGTGGGCGTGCGCGCATGCGCAGTGCTGAAAATTCCGAAAAAAATCCCCCCCCCCAAAAGCGGAAAACAAGATGGCGATGCATGCGCAGTGCCGGAAACTCGGCTTCTGTGCATACGCAGAAGAAAAAAAAACCCGGGAAAACATCCCCCCCAAAGGGACCCCCCCCCGAAAAAAAAAACCCCGGGAAAAAATCCCCCCAAAATTTCCCCCCCCCCCAAAAAATTCCAAAAAAAAAAAGATGGCGGTGCCCACAGACTGGCACCAACCGAACCGGATCCGTGATGTCACTGTGACGTCACCAGCGGGTCGCTACCAGTTCGGGCGAACCGGTCCGAACCGGGAGGAACCCACCTCTGACTTGTGGGGAAGATTGTTGAGAGTAGTTAGATTGCAGGGGATCTTGAAGTAAATTATCTGGACCTGTTTCAATCAGAGTTCAGGCCCTTTCACGGGTCCATTGAGTGCATTGCTTTTGCCCATCACTAGAATGGAAGGCCCTTCAAGAAGTCACTCATGCCCTAGTCCCCCTCATGAATGAACATCTGTAACATGGTGTATATGAGGCTGCCTTTGAAGGCCACAAGGAAACCTTAGTTGGTCCAGAATGCTACAGTGCAGGCAGGGATGAACGACTATACCAGGATATGAGCTGCACAGGTTGCTACTAATTGGTTGCTGGATGCAATTCAAGGTACTGGTTGTCATCTATAAAACTTTGTGTCTCATAAGACCTGCTTAATTGAAGAACTGCTTATCTTCAATAGTTCTACCTGCCTAATAAGATCAGGCAGCTTGTTTAATTGAAGGGCTCTGGAGCATGAAGCAATGTCATCTATTGGGATCTAGGATGTGTGCCTTCTTAGTTGTCACACCTGCCGTCTGGAGTAGCATTCCCCTCAGGATCTGTATAGCTCCCAACCTGATGGGAGTTCCAGAGGTCACCAAAAACATGGCTTTGCTCCTAGGCCTAGGGGTAGGATGGCTGCTGAGCCCATCAGTTTTGCTTTGGGGTATTTGAGGGCATTGTCTTGTTCCTTCTGGATGCTCAGAATTATTCATGATTTTTCTTTTTGTTTTTGAACCACTGAGCATCATCAGGAGCTAGCCAGCCTCCATGTTTAAATCAATCAATCAATAAATTAAGTCTACTACATCACTGAAAATCTATGGATACTCGCTACAGACCAATACATCTTGAAAATAATGCAAAATCCAGTTTAACTTCAGTTGATGCAACATAAAAACAGTTATTTTTTTTATATCACAATTTTCCAAATTGCTTTTGTTATATGCGTAGATATAGTGTACTGATAGGGCAGTGGTCTGCAACCTTAAACACTCAAAAGAGCCATTTGGACCCGTTTCCCACAGAAAAGAAAATACCAGGAGCCACAAAACCTGGGTGGGTGTGGCCAACTCGACGTCACTGACTCCCACCCAGTCACATGACCCCCACAGCCACGCCTATACAGGTTTTGTGGCTCCCGGTATTTTCTTTTCTCTGGGGAATAGGTATCTCTCTCTCTCTCTCTTTCTCCCTCCCTCTCATCTCTTTCTCTGTCTCATCTTTCTCTCTCTCTCTCATCTCTCTCTCTCTCATCTCTCTCCCCTATCTCTTTCTCCCTCTCATCTCTTTCTCTCTCTCGCCTCTCTCTCCCATCTTTCTCTCTCTCATCTCTCTCTCTCCCTCCCGTGTGTGTGTGTGTGTGTGTGTGTGTGTGTGTTCCCTCTTGAACCATTTCCAAAAGCTCCTCCCCCTCACCAATTCGGATGTGCGGTTTTTTTGGTTGTTGTTTTTTTTTGCTGATGTTCTTCTTCTTTGGGTGCTTTTTATCATATGATTTAAATCAAGAGTCATTTCAGGTTCCCAGATAAATGAAGCTCTTTTGTCCCCCTGCTGTGGCTTCCTGCCGGCTGAACCCACCACTGGCTGGCCCCACCCCTCGCCCTCCCAGTCACTCTTCGCCTGAGAAGGTAAGGGCGACGGCGGTGGATGGAGACTCGCTCCATATTCCAGAGCGGGAGCGAAGCGGCCCTGTACTTGTCTCTTCTTCCGGCCCTTGTTGGTGTGCGCACCTTGGTCACTCGGGGAGATGCGTGACTTTCTCTCCGCCCCGAGACACTGGCCCAGCCCAGCCCGGCTGACGCCGGTGCTGTCGCTGCCTCCATGGCCTGCTCGCTGCTCTTGCAGCACCTTGCGCAGCACACTTAAATTTAGCACACTTCACAATGGGGGATATGGCATTGGTCGCTCGGGGAGACGGGTGACTTACTCTCCACCCTGAGACACTGGCCTGGCCTGGCTGCAGCCAATGCTCCACATTGTAATGGGCTCCAGGAGGAGCAGAAGATGCCGTCTCCCCCATTGTGAAGCACGCTAAATTTAAGTGTGCTGCGCAAGGTGCTGCAAGAGCAGCGAGCAGGCCATGGAGGCAGCGAGAGCACCTGTGTCAGCCGCAGCCGGGCCAAGCCAGTGTCTCGGGGCGAAGAGAAAGTTGCACATCTCCCCGAGCAACAGAGGTGCGTGCAGCACCAACAAGGGCTGGAAGAAGAGGCAAGTACAGGGCCGCTTCGCTCCCTCTGGAATATGGAGCGAGTCTCCATCCGTTGCTGTCCCCCTTACCTTCTCAGGCGAGGAGTGACTGGGAGGGGAGGGTGAGGGGCAGGGCCAGCCAGTGGTGGTATCCGGTTCAGCAGGGAGCCACAGCAAGGGGCCCAAAGAGCCGCATGCGGCTCCAGAGCCACGGGTTGCCGACACCTATGATAGGGTATCCCTTATCTTATGAAATCAGCAGACGTAAAAATCCAATTACCGGTAATCATAGAATAATGAATGTGTAAATAAGATCTTTCTGTCAGGTCCCCTTTCTCCAAATTTCAATCTTACCCTTTTCAAGGTAGAAGCCTCTGGAATTTCCATGGTTGTAATGTAAAACCATGTTAGTTTGTACTGACCAAATAGGAAAGTGTGAAGCTGTTTATTCTCATCTGTAAGGCAGCATTTTCTCAATAAGAGGTCTCTGAATGCAGTCGTTGTAGAAGGGTAACACCAAACCCACAGAGCATCTCCATTGGTATCTTTTTCTATGGTGGAAAGATGTTCACTGTGAGAATGCCAACAGCAGCAAGGGAGTAAATTGATCAGTTAATCAGATCCAATTGTGTATTCAACTTAATGCCCACTTTTACACATTTTAAAATTATCCATTTATTATGTAAGCCTTAATAGTTCAGGAAATTAACTCAGATTTATGGTAACATACATACCGGTACATGTATTTTAATCTGAAATGTGATATTAATCTGGAACAATTTTATTAAAAATATGAATAATCTCTCTGGCCTATAGCCAGAGCAGCAAATTCTATATTTTAGCTAAAAGCACATTTAATTTAAAACTACGGTATCACAAACTGTATTTCCTTATCTAGACTTCTTCTTTCCTTTTCCGTTTCTCTTGTATTAAACTTTACACTGTGCTCTTCTTGTAGCAAGAATCTCCTCTACTAGAATTTGTAAAAAAGCACATGCATTGAGTGTGCTAAATAACAATAATAATTTATTTGTTAAGTTTTCCCATTATGATTTCCCTGCTAAGTGAAGATAAATGATGGCAAAAAAGTCTTCCTAAGTGAAGCCTTGATTCAAGAATGATTTCACATCAAGGGAGATCTAGTAATTGGTGACAAACTAAGACATTTATCCTGAGCATTTTTATAGCTTACTTACAACCAGCATTATATGGGGACAGCAACATTTATTTAAATCTTTCCTGTGCTATTAACTGCATTCTATTACTTTTCCACTCTCCATTCAGAAAAGGATTGGGATTTGATAACCAAAAAGGGGTCTTTTGAAAATTAGAGGCTATAAGGCCTTTTTGTAAATTAAGAGATGGGTGCAGGTTCACTCAACATTCAGAGCCACTATTACTTTAAGCATACCGTAATTAACTGCAATAGCTAAATTCAGAGACCACCCTAAATTATAAAGTGGCTGGATTTATTCTAACTTTGTATATTGTGCAGAATGCTGCTTGTAAAGTCTCCTTTAAATCAAGTTCAACTTCTGATGACTACATTGGCAATAATACAGAAGTAGTTTTGTCACTGCCTTCTTCCAGAGCGTTTCCTTTTTCAATTCACCGCCATGGGATTTGCTTTGATCTTCTATGTCAGTATTAAACAAGATTGAACCTTGAACCGGTTTTGTTTTTTTAATTTCCCCACGGTGGCCTAGGCGCTGTGCTCTAGCTGTACTTATTAAAAGATAAGGAGGTATTCGGAACAGGGGTGATAGTCAAAAGGACCACCCTAGAAGAATGAATACTCCTCCGCTCGCTTATTCCTGTATAGGGTAAGGGAGCATTCAAAGTCGTTCTCCCCCCCCCCTTTCTTTTCCAGCCATCTCCTTTACTCTTTCTGCATGGGCATAGACGGACCTGAAAGAGGGCAACAATCCTGTTGAATCATGCATCACCAAAAGCAAACCGCTTAAGACTCTACTCAGGGCAATTGGAAGAGGCGAAAAGGAAGACGTTCCCACTCATCTGCCTTCCCCCCACTGCTTCACGAACACACACATTTTCCCGTTTCAGAATAGAAATAGGGAGGGGAAACGAGGGGTGTTAACCAGCTCTCCCCCTCAGCCGACATTCCCACAGCATGCAGCCAGGGACGGAGACGCGCTTACCAATCAAACCTACACCCAGAAGCAGCTGAGCCTCCGTCTCTGCCATCTTTCTCCTCCCAGCGTCAGGATCCCTCCTCTTGTTTCCTGAGAGACCCATCATGGGCCTCATAGCGGGAGAATAATGGAGTAACACGCCTCCTGGCTTCCGGCTTGATTTCGGTCTTCGCTTACAGAAGCCAACGCGTCCGTATGCAAGCGTAAAGCGCCTCCACGAGACTTTTTTCCTCGTTTATTTTAAATCCTCTGGCAGTGAAGCAAAATTTGTTTTTCCTAGCAGCACAGTGGTGCGAGGCGTGGAAAGAAAAATCAGCGTGCCACGGAAAGTCGTCTAGTCCACCTTTCTGCTGAATGGGGAATTCGTATTAGAGGATCCAATTTAGTTAAACATTTCTTTGGGTCATTGCTAAAATGTTCTTACTGCTTATTTTCCCTTCCGGCTTGACCAGATTTTGCTCCCATGAAATGTCCATCTTTGAGTTCAGCTCTCCAGAGCAACAGAGAATTAGTATTTATTTAGCTGCAGATGTTCCATGTGACCATACCACCTTTTTGGGAGACTTTTCCCCTCATCAATTCTTTGAGGAGTAATTTTCACAGTTGTAATTATTTATAAGCACTATTTTGCCTTTACATCAATCGTGCTGCCAAGAAGCTTAAGACACTTAGCAATCCATGGCCATTAGGACTTGAATTGTAAGCTAGACTGAACACTGTCTTCCACAAATATTACATTGTGTAGATGGGTTTAGTGCTCCTGATATCAACATACCTTCAAGATCATGGTTACTCCTGGCATTTCCATAATGAAGTTCAAAGGGCTGCCACAGAACCTCTTGTCCTAGTTTTATTTTAATAATATGTTCCAGAATGAGATTCTAAAAGCTTTTTGTTCTTGTAATAAGATTGGACCTCAGGGATTCCTCACAGAATAGAACCCTATTTTTTAACTTCTACATGAAGCTTCTGGGTGGAGTCATCTGGGGGATAGGGTTTAGTCCCATGTGTATAACTTATAAACGCAGTTAGTATTGCTCCTTTTTAATTTAATGGCACATTGATGTTCCTAATTTCTATCTTTAGAAACAGTTTGAACATTGCAGTTTATGTAAATGACTTTTGATGGCTTACATTAAAAAATGCAATTCTATGAAAATAGAGAATAAAAAGGGCAACAACTCAAATTAGCAGAACACTATCCAAAAAAGCCGTATTTGTGGAAAACCAGGAAAGAGACTCAGCCTGATCTCCTTAGGGTGGCTTTTCCACAAAATCAGCATTTTCACTGAAAAGCAGTGACTCCTTGACTTAGCTCCCTGAAAGCATCAGACTTTCAGCAGATTCTCCGTGCTAGATGGCTGGAGAAAAGCAGGACTAAATTACATCCAGGAGCCAACTGACAACCAAAGAAGGGCCCACAAATCTGTCATTTGCTCCTGGTATTAGCTGCCTAAAAATAGATAGGTTGTTGCATTTTGAACCAACTGTAATTTCCAAATATTTTTCATGGGCAATCCCAAATAGAGTGCCTTACAGTAGTCTACACAGGTAGTAATAAGGGCATGTTACTGTTGTCACAACCTCCTGCTCAGGAAATGCTGCAACAGGCAGAAACTGGAGTTGGGCAAATGCCCCTCTGGCCATGGCTTTCACCTGGTGAAATCATGGGTCCAGGCATTTTACAGGATTGGGAATAAATTTAGCTCACGTTTGGGGGGGGTATTTTTCCACCCCAAATTGCCAAATAACTCCTAGCATCTTCATATCAATGTTGAGAAGCAGGGGAGACAAGACCAATCCCTATGGCACCCCACAAGTCAGGGACCAACCAAGCCAGCTTTTCTTCTACTAAACATAAATTGGAACCATCCACTAAGGAAGAAGCAGATTGATCGCAAAATACCTTGAACCCCCAACCCTCCAGTCTAAAGATACTATGGTTGATTGTATCAAAAGCCATCAAGAAATTTAGCAAGACTAGTAGAGGTGCATTTACCCTATTCATGTCCCTATTCAGGATTTCCAGGAGTGACCAATGCTGTCCTCTTCCCCTAAAGCAGGTCCAAACTCTGACTGAAACAATTTTTTTAAAATAATTTTTATTGAAAAGTATTAAAAAAAGGAACAAACATATAATGTGTATATACATATGTACATAATCACATATATACATAAATACACAAAACTACAAACAAACAACAACAAAAAGAAAAACACAAACCTAACACCACAAATCACAAGACAAATTCCAATTTCATAAAGCAGCCTAACGTATCTTAGATATTACATACATCTTATGTGCATATTATATATTTCTCGTAAGTTAATGTCAATTTATCAATATATTAGTATCACTATTTCAGTTGTCTATGTGCACTCAAAAACTCGTGTAACATTTAGTTCCATAGAAAGCCGTTTCTTCCTTATCCTTTATTCTCATAGTGAGCCTATTCATTTCCGCACATTCCATGATCTTATTTATTATCATTATATTGGATGGGACTGCATCTTTTCTCCACATTTGGGCATAGATAATTCTTGCTGCTGTCAATATATGGATGACCAAATATTGGTTGTTTTTATTTATTTCACTTTCCATCATGCCAAGCAGGAACACTTCTGGTTTTAATTCTACCTTTTGTGACATAATTTCGGTTAACCACCTCTGGATTTTCCCCCAATATTTCTTGGCCTCTGGGCACGTCCACCACATGTGGTAAAACGTGCCCAGGACTGAAACAATTTTTAGTTTCATAGGGTGTGAAATTGATCCAATACCACCATTTCAAAAACCTTCTGTAAAAGGAAGGTTGACGATACATCTGCCCAGGGATGGTTCTTCAGGAACTCTGATTTCCTCCTGTGTTCCCAGCAGCTTTCCCTCCTGCAATGACAATTTCCCAGATCTGAGTGGTCATTACCATCCCTGCTTCCTCTACAAACTAAAAGGGAGAGGAATCCAGCCGAGTAAAAGACAACCAACAACTAAGATTATGCTCTATATTTTTCTTCAGAAGTCACAGACCTGAAGGAGTCCTAGATAACATGGTAAGACAATGTCTCAGTCACCATGAAAGATTCTGTCCATTACGTATGTATTTATATGGCTTGAACTGGCATGCACATATGCTTTCAGCTTATTAATCTAATTCGATGAACTTGATTTAAAACCCATGTCTTAGGATCTAGAAATCTTGGGAAGATAATCTGCAAATAAAGTCCTATTGGAATTTCATCATAAGCAGCCAAATTGGTTTCTAAAAGTAGACTTTTTTTCTGTCATATTTCTAATGTTTCATAAAGCCATATTTTGTTAGCATACTAGATAAATCTCAATTTTACTTTTTGGTTATCTTTATAAAGGCATGTATTTATGTTGCAAGAATCATTGAGTTATTTTGTTTATACTGATTTTAGATGTTTTAAGTCTTTGATATAGAAGTTTTTGAAATAATCAGAATTGCTTTTTCATGTGCATTAGAGGCATGAGAAAAACTTAGTGTAACACAAATATGCCATCTTTGCATACTATGATATGCATATCATCTGACTCCATCATCCTATGCCCATGTATCCCAGCATTTGATTTTGAATGGCAAGCAAATTGAAGATGTTACGTGTTTGATGAATACGAGATGACTTTCTGTATACTTGACAGCCCTGATTTATGATCCTAATTACATAGTTTCATTTACATTGAAGCACATAATCAGACAAATGAGCTATCATTATTATTATCATTATTATTATTATTATTTGTATTATTTGTATTATACCACCTTGAAAATTAAATTATGGTAATAATTCTTTTTTGCAAGAGTGCAATCCTGGAAAGGAAACTTCAGCTATTGGTGACCATTGTGCATCACAGTAAATTAAAAATGAAGCCCTTCTTTAATTATTAAAGAAATTAAAAACACTTGGTTTAACTGATTTGTCATAGTGTCATAGTGGCCTGGTTCTCCAAATATAGTATACAATCACTTATATTTTATAAACCATAATTGTTTGCATACAGCACCTCGGTGGCTAAACAAGGATTAATGTAATGTCCAGTCTTTGTGACTTTCATAGACAAATAGAACTTTCAATTTGGGTTTTCCTAGTTCCGAGTCAGCATTTCATGGTCTAGTAAGACTAGTCTATTGAATAGGAACCACAGCCCTCTTCCCTGACCATGCTGGTAAATGGTAGGATAGACACTAGCGTAGGCCAAGGCAGGTTAAGTCGTCTGTCCAGAACACGAAACAACTTTTAAGAAGAAGCCGGTCCCAAGGCATGCAGAGACGCAATTCTGAATAATAATTCCCAGGGCAGTTATTCTGAAGCCAAGTTCACTAAGTAGAAAGTAACAAGCAAACGCCCTCTGAAAATGAAGATAAAATTCAGAGCTGCCTTCTTCCTTCTTCGCCTTTTGAGTTAGCCTTCACTCCAGGCGAGAGCCTGAACTTTCCGCACATGCGCACACTTAACTCGTGGGGGGGGGTTCCACAGAGGCGCCGTCTAATCGGTTCTCTTCCGGGCAGTTTCCTGCGTGAGCGTCACGTGACGCCTTCCCTTTCCGGCCTCGCTTGCTGTCTGACTGGGCGCTCCTTAGGGCTCGTTGCCGCGTGAGGAGAAGCCGTCGCCATCATGCCGGTCTACTTCCAGCGGCCCGAGAACGCCCTGAAGCGGGCGAACGGTGAGTGCGAAGCTCTGAAGGGTCGCTTCTACGAAGGCAGAGGCCTCCTCCGTTTCTTTTTCGTCTTCGCCTCGCCTCCGGCCGGGCTTAATGACGGGGATTGAGGCCTAAACTGCCACCAGACCCATGGCCACTCCCCCGCTTCCTTGCTTGGGGAGCGCGAACTGCCAGCCATCAGTAGGAGCGAACGAGGCCATCTATCCCACGAACCATTTTAACATAAATTAAGCCTTTTTGTCCTTCAGGCGTCGTTGCCACTTGCCCTTTTAGCCGAAATTTGCATTGGGAGCGTGGCCATGAGGACAAGCTAACATTTTTTTTCTTCTTCTTCGCAATAAAAGCCAAGCATGAACTAGAATAGAATAGAATAGAATAGAATAGAATTATTTATTGGCCAAGTGTGATTGGACACACAAGGAATTTGTCTTTGGTGCATATGCTCTCAGTGTACATAAAAAAGACAAGATACATTCGTCAAGAATCATAAGGTACAACACTTAATGATTGTCATAGGGTACAAATAACTACGGCTGTCTCTGAGGACCGCCGCGTTGTGCTGGTCACACTGTCAGGTCGATCCCCCCCCCTCTTTCTTGGTTATGGACTGCAAGTTTCAACGGACGACCTATTAAAATGTGCTTTCCCCCGGATATATTCACAACTCACGTTTCTGGTAGCCCCTAAAACTTGTTCCTATTTTCTAGAAACTGATTTATATTAGAAAACATATTGAGCACATTTCTTCCAGGTTTAGTTTTGGCCTGATTAAAGGTAAAAAGTTATAAACAGAAGGTGCAAGTCGTCTTGTCTTTTCCTTATCTCTCATATTTCAAGTCCAAAAAGTAATAACTGCTTAATATATGTAATTAAAATAGAACTTGTTAGAGTTGCTATAAGGAACTGCTGACACATTGAGACTTAAGAACAATTCTTGATTTCCAGTAGAAAAGCTAGTAGGGTGACCACCTGGAAAGCTAAAGACTACTTCAAAGGGACAATTACTCAGTGTATTTATATTTATTTATTTATTTATTTATTTATTGCACTGTTGCAAAACGTTTATATATTTAACTCTCTTTACAATAGAATTCATGTCCATCATATTTCCCCAACCCTCTTCTGAGTCTTTTATATGTCAACCTGAAAATTCCAGTAAAACAACATATGGTGTTAATATATAGGGATATAAACACTCCTTTTAATGTATATTTTTAATTGGGATATAAGCACTTTTACAAATTAAAGAACTGCTTGTAAAAATTGTTTATCAAAATAAGTATCCATTGTAATTTGAAGGAGTTATAGTCATATGCTAAAATCTATTGTACATCTGTTACAAACCAAAATTCAGTTAGATTTTGAATTTCAGTTGCAAGAATTGGTAAAAAATAATGCCATAAATATGTTTTGAGTGGTTCCATTTCATATTACTCAGTCCTTTTACCTACATTTTTCATTTTATTCATTTGTAAAAGATACATCATTTAGATATAACATGTTGCAGCAGTTTAGTATTAAAAAGTTCTTGACTTCCATATTTCCTGTTTATCTTCAACACGATGTGAAATATGTTGATGACAAGCCATAGTTGAAAAATGGTGAATAAAATTTTACACATACATGCATACAGTGTATAGGTATGGATAAATTTTGGCATTTGGATCTAAATCAAGGGCAGCTTATTTTTATTTTTATCCTGTCATCATTATTTTTATCAATAACTCAAGGCAGCAAATCTGTCTAATTCTCCTTCCTCCTATATTCTCCATAATAACAACCCTGTGAGGTGAGTTGGACTGAGAGTAACTGGCAAAAAATGATATGGAAACTAACTAGAACAACAATGTTGTTTGCCAAATATTGGCATTTCTGAACAGCTGTTGAGAAATTTATAGGCTTGGAAAAATTGAACTATGTATTTTTCATTTCTATCAATATACTAATGGTATAACAGCATATAAACAGTCTAACAACATGTAAATTACACTATTTGGCACAAGGGAGTTATAGAACAATATTTGTTTAAATATTACTTTAGGCCATTTTTATAAAGAATTCAGTGTGCCTTATTCATGAGGAAATTCACCTAGTTTAATACAATCTAATCATAGTACAAGTGCAAAAGGGTAAACCAATTCTACAATTCTTGATTCATTAGAAATTGTTCTTACTGAACATCACTTACACAGGTTACACATACATTCAGTACTAGAGGGTGAAGCCTGATTAATACAACATTCTAAATTATAACAATTTGTTTGGATTCTACTCTGAATTAAGGGATTACAGGAACGTAAAAACAGAGGGAGGATTTGGACTGGGCATTGTGAATTATCTGTATCCAGCCATTCTGTTTGTAAGCCATAGTTTAATATTTAGTATGCTGTGGAATTTACCCAATTTAGTGTTGTCTGATCAAAATATGGTTTAGTAGACATGATTTAGCATGCTATGAAAACTCTTCCAAAATGTCAGGCTTATGAATTGCAAATAATAAAATGTTACAAATACGAAGAAGGATAACACAATCTTTGTACTTAACTAATGTAATTAGACAGCACTGGAATTCTAAAGACTAGGAAATATACCTGGACATTAAGTTTAACTGTAACAGTAGTCTATATGGCCTACACATAATCTTTATTTTCTGAGGATTATTTTATAGGATTGTTCCATTATTCCTGTTAAATTTTATGAAACAAAGAAGAAAAACTGCCTGTGTATGCATCTAAGCTAGTTTTCCCAATTAATACGATGTGTGTATTGAACTGCAGGTCCCATTATGTTCAGCCAACATGGCAAACATGTTTGAATGGACCTGAATTGGAAATTATTTTTATACATTAATCAATTTCTGATGCAACACTTAAAATACTAATTGAAAATTCTGAGTGTAACAAATCAACATTCTAGGTATTCTGCTTAAGGAAAATACAAATTCATAGCAAATTTTGCTTCCCTGTTTTTCATTCTATGTATGCAAACATAGGAAACATGTTTGCCTACACCAGAGGTCTTCAAACTTGGCAACTTTAAGGCTTATGGACTTCAACTCCCAGAATTCTTCAGCCAGCATAGCTGGCTGGAGAATTCTGGGAGTTGAAGTCCACAAGTCTTAAAGTTGCCAAGTTTGGGGACCTCTGGCCTACACTTTCTGCTACTTATCCAATCTATAAAAAAAGCCAACGAGTAACTTTTAATTTTAATTTTCAAGTCTTGTATGAAATAAAACAATTTAAGTGCATTTTCCTCAACCATAGAAGCCCATAAAAATAAGATATAATTTTATCTACTTTAAAACAATATACCAATAATAACGACAGCAAAGTATATATTCTGACAGTTGACTAAAAGTTTTTTTTGTTTTCTAATTTATAATCACAATACCTATTTCTACATTTAGTAGTCTGCCAGCAACAGTCAATTTCAAATTCAAAAATGCTAAGCTGATATTTTTTCTTTTTCTTTTAATTAACAAAGTACAAAAAAACAAAAAGAGTACCCAAAATTATAAAATCAGAGGAAGCTAAAGGAACATGCAAGACATATATGAAAAATAACACACTGGAAGAGTCTGGGGCTCACTTCCTCATGCATGCCAACTCTTCCATTCGGTCAGGGGGAAAAAAGGAAGTACTATAATATGCCTCCCACCCCCAAACCTCACAGAGCATATCAGAAGGATGTAATGGTCTATCGCAGTGTTCTTTAAACATATTGCTTTCAGGGTCTCTCCCACTTGTAAAATTTATGGAGGACCCAAAAGAGCTTTTATTTGTATGTGTTATATTTATCAATATTTACTATATTAAAATTAAAATTGATGGATTCATAGAATATTTATTGAATTATGTAAAACAATATTAAGCTTATTCGATAATATTAAAATATTTTCATTAAAAATCCTATATTTTTATTAAAAATTATTAAGAGTAACTTTTAAATTTTTGAAAGTGTCTTTAATATCTGGCAAATAATTCTGATTTTGTAGACTATTGAGAGAGTCTTGGGGACCCCCTTGTGTCCTCAGACCATTAGGAAATGCTGGACTTTAGTAACAAACATCACTGACACCTCTAATAGGAACTATAGAGGTAGATTTCCCCTTATCTCAATCCCCAAAAGTAATCATCCAGAGTGATTAGAAGGAATTACTGTGTGACAGAAATGAAAGGAAATAAGGAATAATGCTTAGCAACATATTCTTTTGTTTCTTCCTCAAATTATATAAATTGATTTTCAAACCAAAAAAACAAGAAGGGCTGTTTAAAATTAAAATCATAGTGGGAATGAAAATTCAGGTGTCATTGTATAGCAGAGATTCAGCTTGCTTGCATTCAGAATCTATCCTTCAAAATAGGACCTGCACTAAAGGTTAATGTAACCAAAGCATTCTCAGAATCAGCTTCTTGAAATCTCTTTGAGACTTGGAATTTGTAGTTAATCTCTAACCTGTTCATCCAGTCATGAACATTATTTCACCTGTCAACCTACGGATATCTATGAATAGTTTGGAGCTTCAAAATTTTTCTGAAAATGTTAGGATAATTTATATCTTGAATTTTAAAAGTTGTTTATTCTGTTTTCCTTCCTTCCTTCCTTCCTTCCTTCCTTCCTTCCTTCCTTCCTTCCTTCCTTCCTTCTTTTCCTTTTCTCTTTTTATATGTAATTTTTTTTTGTCCAATTTAAATTCCACTTCTGTTTTCCTTCCTTCCTTCCTTCCTTCCTTCCTTCTTTGTTTCCTTTTTTTTTTCCTTCCTTTCTTCCTTCCTTCCTTCCTGTCTTCCTTCCTTCCTTCCTTCCTTCCTTCCTTCCTTCCTTCCTTCCTTCCTTCCTAATTAAAATTATATACAATTAATTAACAATATTTAATTAACACAATTAATAAAGCAATATTTAAACTTAAAGAAAAAATAATAGAAATCAGAGGTAAAGAAAAAAAATGGAAAAAAATCACAAAGAAAAAAAGAAAAAGGAAAATATATTTTACATATATTATCTTAAATAACCAGGATAATTATATAATTATGCTGGTTACTTACAACTGATTCTTATTTTTAATTTAATCATATATAGCAGTTCATTCCTTTATAGCTTAATTTTTTAAAAATACATAAGTAATCTTCAATGGAATTGAGCATTAACCATTGTTTATTTTTCTAGAATTTCTTGAGGTTGGGAAGAAACAACCTGCTCTTGATGTTCTGTATGATGTTATGAAAAGTAAAAAACACCGAACATGGCAAAAGATCCACGAACCAATTATGCTAAAATACTTAGAATTGTGTGTGGACCTCCGGAAGAGCCACCTGGCAAAGGAAGGATTATATCAATACAAGAATATATGCCAGCAGGTAAAACTTCTAAAGTTTAATTACACTAATAATTGGATTGTATATATCAGCATTTTAATAACAAATACATGTAGAGGTTCTGGAACATATATTTTTGGTAACTTATTACATGATACCATCATTTGAAGAAACTTGTTAGGACTCATCTAGATAGATATACTTCATATTATAATTGGTTTCTGTTATTAATAGGCTTCTTTGGAATCTGAACAATAGAACAAGGCTTTCATTGTCTTATTACTATATGAAGTTAATATATTTTATTCAAATTTGAATTTCCTACATAGATTTTGTCCCTGATTAAGAAAAGCTACTTTAGCTCTTCTGATTTTGATACAGGTGAATATTAAGTCCTTGGAGGATGTAGTACGAGCTTATTTAAAACTAGCAGAAGAAAAAACTGAAGCTGCTAAAGAAGAATCTCAACAGATGGTCCTAGACATAGAAGATCTTGATAATATTCAGACTCCAGAAAGGTAAAAGTTATGCTTACTTTTGATTACATTAATTTGGTTCATGTTAAATATATTTATTTTTAAATAATCCTACTTATTTGTGATCTGGTTCCCCTCATATGAAAGCCTTTACTAAACTGAATCTTTTCTGGATTAATCTGCGTGTCAGATTGCATTTTAGCATTGTAGTTTGGAGTCATGGCAATTTTATATCTGTCCTCCCCAAAATTTGCTTTATAAGTCCTTCATAGATGTGTATCTGCACTATAATTTTTCTTGATTACCACTTGATCTGTTGTAACAAGCAAGAATAATGTGATAAAATATCCAATTATACAATATAAAATACTGTTTGTTTCTTAGTGTTCTCTTAAGTGCTGTAAGTGGGGAAGATACCCAAGATCGTACTGATCGGTTACTTTTGACTCCGTGGGTTAAGTTTCTGTGGGAATCATACAGGCAGTGTTTGGATCTTCTCAGAAACAATTCCAGAGTGGAGAGACTCTATCATGATATTGCCCAACAAGGTAACATTTAAACTTTTCAGTATCTTTGTGTAATATATATGTGATTGTTTGTCAACGTCTGATAGAACGACTTTTTCTTTTAAACAATGAATTATAATATTTTCCTGATAAATATTTTAACAGTGCAGTTTAAAAGAAAAATCTAGCTTTTCATTAAGAGAATAAGTGGAAGAAATAACACTCTCCAGGTGATTGATGTCAGTAATATTTTTAGCATGTTCATAAGTGCTAAAATATAAATTTGGAATAATTTAATCTTGCAGCTTTCAAGTTCTGTTTGCAATATACTCGTAAGGCTGAATTTCGTAAACTCTGTGATAACTTAAGAATGCATTTGGGTCAAATTCAGCGTCATCACAATCAAAGTACAGCAATCAACCTCAATAATCCAGAAAGTCAATCAATGCATTTGGAAACTAGGCTTGTACAATTGGACAGTGCTATCAGCATGGAGTTGTGGCAGGTACATACTTAATACAATATCAAAGCATTGTCATATATCTTCACTTTATGTCTTCATTTAATTTTAAATTCCATTTTATGCTTTGAACCATTTTAGTCAGCTATTGAAATCGCTTTACTATCCATTCCTGTTCTACCTTAATGATTAGAATTGATCTGAGACAAATTCAGGTGCCCAACTAAGATATATATTCAGATTTAGCATGTGCACCTTCTCCAAAAGTAGATCCTGGAAATGGATTTGAGCCATTTTCAATACAAGGGTTGTTTAAATTGCCCAAGGTGTAAATGAAGAAGACATGGTTTCTAAGGCAAAGGAAAAGGCTGTGGAAGGAATGGGAGGAGAAAGGACAGTGGAGAAATTTTAGAGAAAAGGGAAGGAAGACTCAGAAGATGACTGGGGAAGAGATCACAGTCATGGGAACTAAAATACTAAGAAAACAGTAGGCAGGCTCCCAAGTTACTGAAGCAGAATCATTATAACAGTTAGGAGCTGCCCAGAAAACTTCAACGTAGAGATAGAGTAACTTCTGTAAGGGGAAAAAAGAACCCTAGACAATGGGCAGGAGAAGATTGTTGTAAATTATTTGGAGGGTTGAGAGACAGAGTTTAGAAGCATTAGGATTTTTAAAACCAGTTCTTATCCTCTCAAAACCAAGAGCATTTGATGCCTCGGGACATACCGTATTTTTTGGTGTATAAGACTCGCTCCCCCCCAAAAAAAGTGGGTGGAAATGTCTGTGCATCTTATACAGTGAATGTTGCTGAAGCCCCGCACAGCCGCAGGCCCCCACCCTTCGGCCTCTGCCTCCCAGCAATTTGCCTCCTTGCAGCAAAGAGGAAACAGCCTGGTCAGCTTCAGTACAGCCTGATTTAGCACGAGCAGCTGATTGGCGGTTGGATCTGCCTCCCGGAATACCGCCTATCAGCTGTTCCAGACTGCGGGGATCGCCACTGCCCATCGCACCCATTGCCGCTGCCACATATCGCCGCCTCCACGTGCCCCATTTTTGGCCTCCGCCTGTCCTGTTTTTGGCGTTCACACGCCCCATTTTTGGCCCATTGCTGCTGCTGCCTATCCCCACCGCCTGGAACGGGCCGAAAATGGGACGCTCGGAGCTGCTGTAGGCGGCAGCAGCGATGGGCGGTGGTGATCCCCGCAGTCTGGAACAGTGGATAGGCAGTATTCCGGGAGGCAGATCCAACCGCCAATCAGCTGCTTGGGCTAAATCAGGCTGTGCTGAAGCTGACCAGGCTGTTTCCTCTTTGCTGCAAGGAGGCAAATTGCTGGGAGGCAGAGGCAGCTTTTTGTTTCTTGTTTTCCTCCTCAAAAGCTAGTGCGTTTTATAGTCCGGAGCGTCTTATAGTCTGAAAAATACTGTAGCTTTTTTCTTACTCTTTTTTTCCTACTTAGCTTACACTTAGCCCCTCTAAAAAAGTTAAACATTCCCAATTCTGTCTTAGAACTCTTCCAGGAGTTCTGCTTCATAGCCTGGAGTTATTCTGAACTCTTAATTGCATTTTTTTAATATAATTATTTGTATCCCGCCTTTATTATTTTTACAAATAACTCAAGGTGGCAGACATTCAACACATCTTCCTCCTTCTATTTTTCCAAAAACAACAACCCTGTGAGGGGTATTGGATTGAGAGAATGATTGGCCCAAGGTCAGCCAACTGACCTTTTGTGGCTGAGGTGGGACTAGAAGTCAAGATCTCCCTGTTTTCAGCCTGGTACTTAACCACTAGACCAAATTGGCTCTATTCAGTTGAATACTGTGAGAAAAAGTGCAATATATTTCCCAATTTGAGGTTGATGATTCAATGGTTAAGGCAATGATAGGGATGAATTAGGTGCAAATTTGAGTGCTAAAAATGAATGGATGTACAATTTATTTGTAATGGAGATTTTCAAAATAAATGTGCTTAGATATAAGTAGTAATAATAAACACATGTATATTAAATAGGTCTATTAGATTTCAGTGTGTGATATTCCTTAAATTTTTTCCTTGTGGTAATTTGACATATAGTTCTTCCTTTTTTCTTTTTAGGAAGCTTTTAAAGCTGTGGAAGATATACATGGGCTATTTTCCTTATCCAAAAAGCCACCAAAGCCCCAACTGATGGCAAATTATTACCACAAAGTTTCTACTGTATTTTGGAAATCAGGAAATGCACTCTTTCATGCATCTACACTTCATCGTCTTTATCATCTTTCAAGAGAAATGCGAAAAAATCTCACACAAGAGGAGATGCAGAGGTGGGGAAAATCCATGGCTTGGAGCAATTTTGTTTTTGGAATCATTAATAGCAGTTTTGAACTTCCATTTAGCTATATCCAATATTATTTCAGTGGACTTTATAAAACAACAATGGAATTTTTCCTGCTCTGTTCCTTGCATATACCTAACGTTGCTCAGGAAGGTCCGAAAAGATAAAAGGGTGTATGGCTGGAGGAGAGAAATAAGTAGATTGTTGGCATAATGAGTGCACTGTTTTAGCTAAAGAAATATAGAGGTAGGAGAGTGGAAGACACTTTCTTAACTGTTTAAATGTAAACAATAGGGTTCCTATCCCAAATTATCTTATTTCTCTCTTTTTGTCTGCAGGATGTCAACAAGAGTGCTTTTGGCTACTCTGTCAATTCCAATAACTCCTGAACGAACTGACATTGCTCGGCTTTTGGACATGGATGGCATAATTGTTGAAAAGCAACGCCGATTGGCAACATTGTTAGGACTTCAGGCTCCACCTACTCGAATTTCTCTTATTAATGATATGGTAAGTACGTTCCATAAACATGTTTATGTTGCTAGTTTATGTTATGCAGGCTTTATTTGCAGCAAGTGACATTTTAGCCCTTAATTTATTTATAAATTAGAATATGCTTAATATTGATACTGGTGTATTGTAATCTTTAGTATTAAAATGTGCCTGTATGTGTATGAAACCCCATCTGACAACAATCATTGGTGTTAACAATTGTTTTTAATTCATGTTTCATAGGTGAGATTTAATGTAGTTCAGTATGTTGTCCCAGAGGTAAAAGAGCTTTATAACTGGCTTGAGGTAGATTTTCATCCACTGAAGTTATGTGGCCGCGTATGCAAGGTAAGATTTTGAGACAGGTGCCAATGCAAATTATGATCTATAGTAAATGAGTTTTTTTATTAAGTTGAACTGTGCAAAAAATAGGGTTAGATCTTGATTATTATGTGATTTTTTTTCTTATTGTTTAACTTATACAGCTTCCCATCTCACAACAGTGAACCTTAGCTAAGTCCCATATTGATCCTATATATTGCTTGATAGGAGATTTTCTTTTAAAAAGCTTGTAAATGAAATAGTCTTTATTGTTGCCAATTCTTCAATATGTGTTCATTCTAAGAAATTACCTTTTTTAAATTATACATAGCATTCAGAAGTGTTTATTAATTAATGAAATGTTAGATAAATTTGTATTTACACAGTTAGTACTAAATCATAGAGAAAACATTTAATTCTTCACAGTATTGATAGAGGTGATGTAGGAAAAACTTGCAAGATTTTATGTTTCATTATTATTCATGGAAATAGTTATTTTTTGTTCAGCAGTATACTTCTGACATCTAGAATTCCTTCACAATTGCAGAATAAAGTATATTTCTGGTTTTTTCCCCTTAAGATTTATTAAATAATAGATGATGGTTAATTAGTGTATCATATATAGTCATTGCCAATAATAGTTAAACACATTTAAACTTGATACATACTTGTTGAAATAGTGAAATTACTATTAGCACTGAACTAATTAATATTTGTGACCTTAAGTGCTTTTTTCCCTAGCAAATGTTATGCATATTTTTCAGTGATTGTCTCAGTTTGCATTAATTTTCATTTCTAGGCGTGTTCCTATGTATTATTACTGAGAGAGCAGTTGTAGCATATCAAGTGAGAAGCAAGTGCATCATTCATATGTGTATCATTTGCACTCTCCCTCCTTCCCTCTCTCCCTCCTTCCCTCTCTCCCTCCCTGTGTGTGTGTGTGTGTGTGTGTGTGTGTGTGTGTGTGTGTGAGAGAGGGAGAGAGGGAATGATACATATATTTGCATGAACGTAACCTGGCCAAGATTTACAGATTTTTCACTTTTGTTGTAATATGAGTGCATTATTGGAAAGAAATAGTTTGAGCAATCTAGTGAGAAAACCGTAACTGTCTAAATCAACCATTCTGCCATTTACTGATGCACTGGTTCTGTGCAGGTTTTAAACTGGGTAAGAGATCAATCTGAGAAAGAGCCAGAATTGCAATTGTATATTCCTCATCTGCAAAACAACACCATCCTTAGACTACTTCAGCAGGTATGGTTGTAAAACAATATTTTTAAAATATTGAATTGTAATTGTTTTTCACTATGCATCTTTAATATATTATTAATTTATGTATCTGAATGCATTAAAGGTCTTTTGATTCTAAAGCACATATCATTGACCTGCTTTCTTTGCACTGGTAAGCAGTGTTATTTCTGGTGTGCTAAAGGGAGATTGTGAAGGCTAATTAGCAGCTTTGCTTCATTTAGAATTGCTGCCAGTCTCCTTCATACATGGCTGCTGCTCAAAATAGTGAAGTTTTTTTTTTAAAATAAATGGCAATTGCTAATATCAAGTATTATTTATATTTGAATAATTATTGTTGATCTTGAAGTTCTTAAAGTTAATTGAGTTCTTTAAAAATTTTGAGTGTTAGGAAACTCGTATGATTTATTGGAAAGAGATGAATATTTCTGTATTTTTGCAGGTGGCTCAAATTTATCAAAGCATTGAATTTTCTCGCTTGACTACTTTGGTTCCTTTCGTGGATGCTTTCCAACTAGAACGTGCCATTGTTGATGCAGCCAGACACTGTGATTTACAAGTGAGTGATATGGACAAGAGTCAGATATTTGTGCATATTTGTTTTTCTTTAAATCTGAATTTTTCATTATTAAAAACAAAAAGTAGCAGGTATTACATCTTACTGTCAGCCCTCTCAGCTAAACCAGACAGGAAACATAAGTGGATGAGCTAATTCTATTTTACTGTAAGGCTACATTAACAGAATCTTGCAAGTCTGAAAATACAAATTTCCTCCTACCACTTTTAGCTACCTGATCAATTAGGGTGGGTCTTTCCTAAATTTATTCCTCTGATCTTAAGCAACTGAGGGCTACCACTTCTACCTGATAATTTCCTAGACAGCATCTCTCCCCCTCATTCATCAAGGTCATTCTCACATACCTTTATACTTATGAAACCCAAACAAGCAGCTTCAGTATATTTTGCTTAAATGGAAGAAGGTATAAAGTAAAAGCCTATCACTCTGAATTACCTTCTGTATACTAAAGTAGTGAAAAATCCAAACGAGTATGTTCCCCAACTACTGATGTTTAGAAGTATAAATAGCATAATCACAATATCTTACTGAATCAGCTTTATTTATTTTTAACTCCTTATTTCTGGCAGCATATTTAGAAAGTGGAGCTGCAGTGTTTAAGCTGTAATTCTGTGTTTGTTTATGGTGTACTCATTCAATGGAACTCAGTAAATTATTATTGAATGTACATGCATAGCATCCTGTTAGTTGGTTAAATAGACATTAACCTTGCCAAAAAATGTGTTTGTTGGAGAAGGTAGAACAGTGATGGCGAACCATTTTGGCACAGAGTGCCCAAACCGGAAGGTGCGCGTGCACCAGAGTGCCAGAAACCCGACGACCAGCTGGCCGGCGCGCATGCGCGCCTCAGAAACCCGATGACCAGCTGGCTGAGCTAGGGCGATGACGCACGTGCCCACAGAAAGGGCTCTGCGTGCCACCTCTGGCATGCATGCCATAGGTTCGCCATCATGGAGGTAAAATGTTTCATTTTAGATGTCTGTTGCAGGCATGTATGATTTAAAAGCAGGATACAATTTTATTTTAAAACTAGGTTTTCCATATGCAGGCTTGGATGACAAAAAAATAGAACAGAACTTAGTGTTGTTTAAATAATATGGCAATGTATTAACTGTTTTTGAAATGTATTCTTAGCATTCTAAGTATTTAAGAGCAGTAATATAGCAATTGCAATAGCACAGACTTATATACAGCTTCACAGTGCTTTTACAGCCCTCTCTAAGCAGTTTACAGTTTTTGATTTACTGATTTTTTTACTGACTTTACTTTTTAAAGGTTCGCATTGATCATACCACCCGAACATTAAGTTTTGGGTCCGATTTAAACTATTGCACCCGAGAAGATGCTCCTCTTGGACCTCAGCTGCAGAGCATGCCCTCTGAGCAGATTAGGAACCAGCTGACGGCCATGTCATCTGCACTTGCAAAGGCTCTAGAATTTATTAATCCACCTCATCTATTGGTAAATCATAGCTTTTGGTCTACTTTTTAAAAGTACTATGTACCTTGGGGAAGCTTTGGTGTGCTCAGTTATGATCAGAGTGCTTCTTCTTTTCCTTCTAATTCACATTTCTTGTTTCTCTAGTAAAAAGGGGTCCTTCCCATGATTCTAGTCCCAATGGGTAAAACTCACGGGAAATAAAAATTAGATGAAATGGATTATTTTACGATTTTTAGATGCTAATCTCAGCTTAATTATGATAAGATAACCTTTATTGTCATTTTTTTACTGTGAGCACACTGGCACATATTAAAAATGAAATTTTGTTGCCCACTCTCAAAAGAAAGTGTATATATACCAATACACAGACATAACACACACACACACACACACACACACACACACACACACCCATCACTGTCCATTTTGAATACATAACGGAAAGAGGAAACTTGAGAGTTCACAAGGTTGATACTATATTGAACAAACAGTTCTACTTCGGATACCACGAAACCTCCTCCCAGAAGCTAACAAGGAAAACAGGTCATGGAGAGGCTGTGTAGCGTCCCTGACAATACTGCGGACCCTGATCAAGCAGCGCTTGTATGCTATGCGCTGGATAGAACGGAGTGAACTGCCAATAATCTTTTGGTCAATAAAACTGCCAGTTGAATCAATAAAAGTTATATTTCAGTAGAGGGTGGTGGCTGCCTTAGTGAACCTGAGGACAGACTTCATTGTACTTTCAGAATTCAGGACTCTCATAATAGGCCAACATAAAGATCAAAGGGTCAGTGAAAGTTCTCATTCTTACACTTTGGGTTACAATTGCAGTAGGGACCTTGATTGCCATTGCTAAGCAATGCGGTTATAAAGTGTGATGTCATGTGACTACATCGTGTAGCAACAGCAGTCCCAAGCAGACCTGGTTGCCATTGTAACCCCAAAATGTGTGGGGGGAAACTGAATTACACCACTTGTAAGTCAGTGATAAAGAGTGACAAAGAGTGAAGCTACTGTCTCAGGCATAATACAGGGAAGCTATTCTATTTGCTATTCTACATCAGGCAACAAAATACTTGGTGCCTTCTTGAATGGGGGGAGGAGGAGGGAGGAATGTAGAAGAGTAATGATCTAGAGCAGGGGTGTCAAACTGGTGGCCCGTGGGCCGGATGCGTCACGCGCAGGCCATGCCCACCCCAGCTCCGTGAATGGGGAAAAGGTCGCAAAGCATCACGTGATGGCAACGTGACATGGCGAGTTTGACACTTGTGATCTAGAGCAACTACAGGTAGTCCTACAGGTAGTCCTTGACTTGCAATCATTTGTTTAGTGACCGTTCAAAGTTACCACGGCACTGAAAAAGTGACTTATAACCATTTTACAAACTTACAACCATTGCAACATCCAGAGTTCTTCAAAATTTAATTGGTGGACTTAACTCTAAAAGAATCAAGAAATACACAGTAGAGAAGAGTTAATTCTTATTGGTATGCTAATGAATGTGTACAGTAAAATATATCATGAGTGACTAATATTTATTTGCATACTTTAATGAATTTCCTAAAAGCTTTCAGTTAGGTTTTTGCTTTGATGGACATATTTGGAATTGTGACAAATTTTCTCAGGACTTTTTGCAAATGGTTGCAATGGTTGGCCCACAGCTGTTTTAGAGTTCCATTTTACTGGAATTCTATCATCCATCCTCTTTCTACAGGATACTCTCTACCACTCCTGCTTAACTTTGTTGTTTTTCTAGCAGTTGGGCATATTTCCAAACAAAGCTATTTCCTATGACTAAAGCCTCTGAATATTAACTTTTATTAGAGAAAATATGGGAGATGGCATTCTAATTGAAATTTCTAAGCAGCATTAGAGAAAGTGATTTTAAAAATATTTTTATGATATGGATGTATTATGGTTTTTTCATTTCCAAATGATTGGCAATTTATTGTGATTTCAGTTATTTATTGGAAATCAGATCCTTGAATGATATTGCTCTAGATATCTCTTTACATTAAAATTAATCAGCAGTTGTAAAGACAACAAGATGGCATTAGTAATTTTTATTTATTTATTATACCTCTGCCTTTTTACTTACGAAAACCATGACTTACAAGAATGATAAGAAAAATATCATTTTTAAATTAATCCAATTAAAATCAGTGAATAGCTAACACTGAGTAAAAGAGATGCATTTTTGCCATTTTTCTAAAGGTGGGAGCTACACATACCTTCCTAGAGAGAGCATTCCATAGCTTAGCAGCAACATAGGAAATAGCCGTTTCCCATTGCTCAGATTATAGCAACAAAATCTTCAAAACTGTCTTTTCTGCTGATGTAAATAAATAGTATTGTTCTGAATTTTGGTAATATATATTGTCTCTTGTAGCATTTGAATCTCAACAAATAATCTTGTTATGTTGTTAACCTTTATTCAGCTAGAAAAGGAAGAACAGCATCAGCAGGCAGTTACAGCTTACTTAAAAAATTCAAAGAAAGAACATCAGCGTATCCTTGCTCGCAGGCAAACTATTGAAGAAAGAAAGGAACGTCTTGAGAGTTTGAACATTCAGCGTGAAAAAGAAGAGCTGGAGCAGCGTGAAGCTGAACTCCAAAAAGTTCGTAAAGCTGAAGAAGAGAGACTGCGCCAGGAGGCAAAAGAGCGTGAAAAAGAGCGTATTCTGCAGGAACATGAGCAAATTAAAAAGAAAACTGTTCGTGAACGTTTGGAGCAGATTAAGAAGACAGAGCTGGGAGCCAAGGCCTTCAAAGATATTGATATTGAGGTAAGGAGGGTTGTTTCTGTGTGGTAATGAGTTAATTTTTAATTTACGGCCTGGCCTGTTAAGGGCAATTTTTCGCACTGTCTATGCCGTGCTGCCTGAAATCTTTTCAGTTAGGAATAAAAGGATTGCAACTCAAAGCAAGTTTTCTGTTCCCACTATGCTAAAATGAAGAAGATGATCTAGCGACTTCAGAGTTTGGGATTTCAGACTTGTGCTATTCCAGCATTTATTCCTGATTCTTCCTAAAGTGTGTATTCCCAGTTAAACCACTCACCGGCTTGTCTTCCATCTTGTCTTGATTAGGTTTCCTAACTTTAATGTGTTTTCCCCAATTTGACTTAAAGTACTACATTCTATGATATTAAAATAATTGATAAGTATACTAAATGTTTAAGGAAAAACAGAGTAAATGTATTCTAGGAAATACAGCGTATTTAAACTGCAGAAATGTTTTCATCACCTTTAGATATATTTTATGTTTTAATAATTATTATTTGTAGGATCTTGAAGAATTGGATCCAGACTTCATTATGGCAAAACAGGTTGAACAGCTTGAAAAAGAAAAGAAGGAATTGCAAGAGCGTCTGAAGAATCAGGAGAAAAAGGTAAAAGAAAAGCCAATGTGGATGTAGGCAGAAAACAACAGCACTTACAACTGAACTGAAAACGTTTTTGTTTTCTCAACTTTTAAGAGAATAAATCAACTTTTTTTAAAAATCTAGATTGACTATTTTGAAAGAGCAAAACGTTTAGAAGAAATTCCACTGATTAAGACTGCCTATGAAGAACAAAGAATCAGAGATATGGATCTTTGGGAACAGCAAGAAGAGGAAAGGGTAAGAGTTTGAAGAGCTTATTGCTTATTTGAGAAGCAATTCTTGGTAGTAACATTATTTTTCTAGTAAACTTTCAATTCAGGTTAATTTGCTTGTCCACTAGCAACATTTCATGGACAATATCATTATTGTTTAAGTATTGGAAAATTCCAGTCTCCTTTGAATTTTGTCACCACAGAATGCATGTCTTCCAACAGAATAAATTATGCAAGCTATAAGTAAATTTAATTGCTGTAAAGTTTCTCCAATTGTATAATGGCTAAAATTATGTAGTTAATGCAAAACCATAAGTACATATACAGGTAGTCCTTGACTTAGGATCATAACTGGGACTGGAACGTCTGTCGCTAAGCGATTTAGATAAGTTTGCTGATTTTATAACCTTTTTACTGCATTCATTAAGCAAATCCAACTCCCCCCATTGACTTTGCTTGTTAGAAGCCCCCTGGGAAAGTCACAAATTGCAATCACGGGCCCCAGGATTCTGCAACTGTTGTAAATACATGCTGGTTGCTAAGCGCCTGTATTTTGATCATGTGATCCTGGAGTGACTGCAATGGTCATAAAGTGGACTAGTTGTAAATCACTTTTTTTCAGTGCCATCATAACTTTGAATGATTGTTAAAGAAATAGTCATACGTCAAGGACTACATGTAAGAGGCCGCTCAATGTTTTCTTCAGTGTGAAACTTAGTCTGCTAAATTTTAGGCATTGGAACCTGAACATCATATACAACAGTATTTTGATTTGATTTGACTTTGTGTTGCAGATCACCACCATGCAACAGGAACGTGAAAAGGCTCTTGAGCATAAGAATAGAATGTCACGGATGATAGAAGATAGTGATTTGTTTATAACTAGGCTCAAGACTGCAAGGAGATCAATTTATGAGGTACATTTAATTTTTTGCTAACTATAATCCTACATATGAGATCTTTTAGTACAGTTATAAATTAGAATGGGCAGGCAGTATCTTAAAAAATCAGCACCATGTTTGACATTTAGGGCATTAGCCAAAATTGGCTAGGGTTGCCTCCAGCATTCCCTGTTTGTATTTTTTATTTGAGTGTTTATTTGTATGTCTGATAAAATTCAGGAGAATGTGCAACTGTTAGAAAAAAACGCCCAGAGTTACCTTGAAGTAAGATAGGTGAGCAATAAATAAATAATAAATAAATGAATCTGACTTCCAGCATCAGAACAATTCTGCCTTGATTGGATTAAGTATAAGTTAAAATGATGGGTTTTGACAGACTTTCAAAATTCTCTTTTTCTTCACCTTGTTTGACGTTAAAGGTTAACAGAAAGTTCCTCAATTCACTTTCCCATCCTGCAGATGTGACTCTGCTCCTTGGGATGGGGCGATGGCTTGGAAAGCTACATTCAGTTCTTGAGTTGTATTTGAAATCTATTTTATATGCTATCATGCATCAAAAAAAGACATGAATATTATTTATAAAATCAGCATGAGTTTACTGTGTGGAAAGTTCATAGTATGTTTACCTACATTTTGTTGTCTGTTACTCCACATCTTCATATTGTTACAAGAATGTAAACAGCACTTGTTTTCTTGTTTGGCTTTGTACAATTAGCTCTCCAAGTGGATAGAATCCCAGTGTGTTTTTATCACCATCTGCAAAGCTAGAAAGTAATTTGGCATATATCCATATTTGACCTTCTGTGTGCTGCTTGTACTATTTCTGTAGTTCCAGATTAAGTATTGTTGTTTCAGGAAAAACTTAAACAATTCGAAGAAAGATTAGCAGAGGAAAGATGTAATCGTTTAGAGGAACGTAAGAGAGAGCGCAAAGAAGAAAGACGCATTACTTACTATCGTGAGAAAGAGGAGGAAGAACAAAGGTTGCAAGAGGAGAAGATGCTGAAAGGTAAATGCTGAAAGGTTCTCCCTAAAATAACACTCTATCCTCATCTTTCTATTTATACAGATCTTATCTTTCTTAATAGTAATTTTGCATAATTTTTTGGATAGATGTGTGTCATGGCAGCTACTAGAAGTAGACATTTGTACAGGGTATCTGGCAAATCAAAATAGAGGTAGTCTTTGCTTCACTACCATTTGTTTAGTGCCTGTTCAAAGTTATAATGGCGCTTAAAAAAGTGACTTACAACCAGTCCTCATACTAACGACCCTTGCAGAGTTCCCGTAGCCACATAATTGTCATATGGGTGCTTGGCAACCATTGCAACAATGGTCACCGTGTCTCTGATCATGTGAATGTCATCTGTAAGTCAGATATGCTTAACTCAGTGCCTGCCATTTCTAATCATAGTTAGCCCGTTTGTAAGTGTGAGTTTTGACTTACATACAAATTTGAGTTAAAGACAGCTAGAAATGGAACTTGTTCTTTACCTGGGGACTGTCTCTATTTTGCTCAAATGTTCTTACTGAATTGCTTATATTGGGAAATATGTATATAAAATTGCTACAATAGGAGAGGTTCCATTAAAATATTTATTAGGGTTAGTTGGAGATAGCAGCAAATATTTTCTTGCATTTTTTCTTTTTTTGAAGCTACAAAATAAAAAATGAATTAACGGGCTAGATTTAGATTGAGCCACACATCCTTAACTATTATTTACAAAATTGAATTTATTAAAGCTAACTTTCAAGCTGTGTAAGTGTGAAGTGATGTTCAAATCAGTATATTTGAAGATGAAATAGCCATTTTTAATCCAAAATGGGAAGTTGCTTTATTATTTTTTATGATTGTGTGGACAGAACAAGAAGAGAAAGAACGTGTTGAACGTGAAAAACGTGAACAAGAAATGCGTGAATATCAGGAACGTGTTAAAAAACTAGAAGAGGTGGAAAGAAAGAAACGTCAAAGGGAATTAGAAATTGAAGAGCGGGAGCGTCGTCGTGAAGAGGAGAGGCGGAATCTTGACGATCCACTTTCGCGGAAGGTAAATAATTCTAATGAACTAGATTTTTCTGGAAAGCATATATTTATGTACTATATATTTCCAGTTCAAATATTCTGATTAGAAATCATTTTAAGATATGGCTTCTGTGCCATTTAAACCTTAGCTTACTTTACAAATGTATTGATACAATATAAATTTATGCAAGGATTATTCAAAATAATTTCAGATATTGTTCTGTTTTGATTTAAACAAAGATGTTTTTCAGTACATTGATACCTTGACTTTGTGTCAAGGTTCCAACTGACGATCCCAGGCAAATCAGAACTCCGAGGCCACTTGTTTCCTCAAAGAACTTCTTTATTGGGTACATCATATCGGCACGCTTAGTGGAAAACAATAGCAATAGCAATAGCACTTAGACTTATATACCGCTTTACAGTGCTTTACAGCACTCTCTAAGCGGTTCACAGAGTCAGCATATTGCCCCCAACAATCTGGGTCCTCATTTTACCCACCTCGGAAGGATGGAAGGCTGAGTCAACCTTGAGCCGGTGAGATTTGAACCGCTGAACTGCTGAACAGTCAGCTGAAGTAGCCTGCAGTACTGCACTCTAACCACTGCGCCACCTCGGCTCTTAAAACCAACTCTGAAACTTTCCCGCGGTTTTAGCATAATTAAACCAGCAATAACCCCTTCCCCAAGTGTCACTGGTCACGTTGGCCAATTAGGTTAATTGGCGGGCTCCTCAGGCACTCTTCTCCCATCACCTGGAAGATGACCTTGGTTCTCACGAGAGATCTGTGTTGTGTCTAGCAAGGCATTCCAACCTCCTCCCTCCTCCCGTAGTGTGTGGCAACGATGAACTAGGAAATGGCTTCTGCCAGGTTTAGTTCGGCGGTGACACTTTGCTTATCAGAAATTGGGAAGATTGCAAATGGCAATCGTGACTGAGATGCTGTGACTGTCATAAATGTGTGATGGTAGCCAAGTGTCGGAGTCGTGACTACACGTTCACAAAGGCACTGTGATTGTTATTAGGATCAGTTACAAGTTAATTTTTTCAGTGTGTTGTTGGCAGTGTAATTAGATAACTGTAATAAAATGTTGGCAAGGTAATAAAATATTCCAGGTGTAAGAATTGGTAGATTTATAACATTTTAAACATTATTTATTTTACTGTAACAGAGAGAGTTGGAAGTCAATGCTTCTTTTTCTCCCCCCCCATCTTTCTCATTTCACTTCCCCCTTTCCCCTCCCCCCTCACTGTTCTATTTAATTTTGTATTTTATAATACTCTATAACTTAATAAAAAAAATAAAAAACACATTTTAAACTTGGAAAAAATAGTTTGGAGAGTCAGATGGGTCTAAGCTAAATAAAAATAAAAATATTGCATTGAAAAGTTGTAAAAGATGCATTTATTTTTAAAAAGCAAGTTCTGAGTAAATGGGCTGATTTGGATTTTCAAGAAAATGTCTTCAATAGCATCACATGGAGCCCATTCACAAAATAGCTTCTGCTCCTGAAACCAAGCTAATTTTTTTTTAACAAAAAATCATTTTTTATAATACATCCATCATTTCTTCCTTGTTCTTTTTCATTTTCTAATCTGAATCTTTGTTTCATTTGAAATTCCTTATTTCAGAAATTATGGTTTCTCTTATATCTACATTTTGTACCATTTCAGAAATGAATTTCAAATATCATACATATTACTGAGAGATGAGTATGCCATGGGGAACTACTATTCTCTGTTCCCCCTTTCCATTTCTCTCTTGTTAAGTAGTAAGTAATAATTGAGATCCAACATTAAGTGAACCACCGTTATCCCTGTTGAACATGCATGTTTATCCAATGGTCTTTCAAGAAAACTGAAGCAATGTAGAACAACTGAATAACCAGTTCAGCTCTCTGGAATGAGTTACAGGTTGCTCTTTGGAGTCTTCTGATTAGGGGAAAAAAAAAAGATTTCTAAAAAAAGGGGATGATAGAGAATGCCTCCCTCCACTTTTGTCTTGAAACGCACCCACTCTTTGCTTCCTTACGTGGGCTTCATCCCTCAGGGATGAAGTCCTTGATAGAAAATTGATTGTCTACTCCGGCCATAGCATGTTCTTTAAACTTGCAAACTAGTTAGAAGCAGATTGTGTTTCTGAAACCATTGATAGACTCTGTGCTTTTAAACAAAATTGTGATAATTGAAATTAAAATATGAAGTATTCCTCATCATGTTGGTACTATCCTAAGGTTGCTTTTTATTATGTTTAAATGTAGGAATCACGCTGGGGTGATAGAGAAGCCGATAGTACTTGGAGAAGAACTACTGATCAGGAATCAGAATGGAGACGTCCCCCAGAAAGGTAGCTTATAGAATAATATTTAAGCAAACTATAATAGGTTAACATTTCTTTTCTTATTCTGATAACCTGTGCAAGAGTGTACATTGTCATCCAAAGAACATTGACTGGATATGGAATAATTTTAGTAGCCGTTAATACATGTTACCAGGATTCATTAGATATTCCAGAACATTCTTGCAAACCTTAATAATCTTAGTGAAGATTCTCTTTCTGTACAGTTAATAAGACCATGGAACTATTAATTATTCAATAACCAACTGAGTTTTGTGTATAACCATTTCAAGCAAATTGGCATATCTGACAAAGGCTTGTCCTATCCTTCTAGGTTGGAATCATTTTGCTAAATGTATGGCTATATTGGCATTCCTTCCTCCATAGTTTCTGTCTGCCCTTTTATATTTATACAGACTTTGCATTATACATATTTCAGAAACGAATGCTCAAAATTACAGCTTGTTCCAACAAATATCCTTCTTTTCTGTTCAGATCTACACTTTTGACACTGTTCTATGTCTTTGCTTGAATATCTGTAGGCCACGGGTGTCAAACTCGATCACGTGATGTGATGCTTTTTGCTTTTGCAGAGCCGGGGTGGGCATGACCGCTTGACGCATCTGGCCCGCGGTCCACCAGTTTGACAGGCCTGCTGTAGGCTATTCTTCCAACATTAATGATTTCAATTTTTGTAGTTCATTTTTGCATTCATTCATTCAAAATATTTATATAGCCACCCATTAGTGGTTGGTATGAATTCTGTGCTAGCCAGAAGTTTAGGTACTAAAATGTTTGCTTCTAAGTGTTAAAGAGTTTTCAAACTAGAATAAAACCAATGCAAAATGATGTCATTACTTTGAATCTGAGACAAATAAAATGACTAGTACTGTAGTTAAATGCAAATCCAGTAAACATTAGCAAATCAATGTGCATAATAGAATATCTGTTTCCGTATATGAATATTCTGGAATATTTGATTTAGAGTGCTCTGGGTGATTCCTTTTTCTTTTGTTAACTAGTTTATACACACCTTAAAACTGAGTGGCTAATTGTCAGATATGATATGTTGGTAAGTTCACACTACTCATGTAGTGTGTAAGATCATGTTGTATAGATAGTCCTGACAGAACAATTAATCTGACTTGCCTACAGAAGTTGTGGGTGTTCCAGCACTGAAGGTTTTTAAGAAGAGATTGTCTGAAATGGTATAGGGTTTCCTGCTTGAACAAGGGGTTAGAGTAGAAGACCTCCAAGGTCCTTGCCAACTCTGTTATTCTATTATTCCTTTATTTATGACCAAAATTGGGCTCAGAATTTTGCTTGTAAGTTAGGGCTGTTGTTAATCAGGTCATCTCATTTTACAGCCATTTTTACAATGAGTTACCACAGTTGTTAAGTGAACCATGAGGTTGTTAAGTGAATGTAGCATATTCCAATGTGCGGTTTTTGCAGTTTTCTGCCAGAAAATGACAGAAAAGTAGTAAATCATGGTCATTGACTGGGATGCTGCAACCAGTTGTAAATGCGAGCCAGTTGCCAAGCACCCCAAATGTGGTCACATGACTGCAGGTGGTGGTGACGTGTTTTACAATGGTCAGAAGTGCTTTATAGGCTGTAAAGGACACTTTCTGAGATTTTCATAACTTCAAACAGTTGTTAAGGTATTGGTCATTAAATGGAGATCACCTGTATATTTTTCTAATGCAGAAAGCACTTTTATTTAAGAAATTATGTTTAACCTGAATATGCCTCATGGTACCTAATTGAGAAGTTCCTGTAAACTGAAGATAGTAGTTTTGTTAATATTCCGTTTCATGATATTGAGATTGAACAAATAACTTGTTTCTATTGGAAAACCAGCAAAACATGTGAACCATAACTTTTATTGTCTCAGAAGTTTAGTATTATGATTTCAAGAATACATTTTGCTATTTATACTCATCCATGGAAATTTGTGACTTCCTAATGTATGAATGCATGTATTAACATAGAGTTGCTCACAAAATTTTTGAGATGAGAAATCATGTGTAATTTATAGTTATGTTGATGTAATTTGCAAGAGTAACCCAATTATTGGGTTTTGGACATCTGAAAATAAAATTCTGGCTTTGTTTTATTAGAGAATGGCGGCGTGGGGAAGTACGTGATGATGAAAAACCTTTACAAAAAGACGATGTGACTAAGTCTACTACTCCACAAGAAGAGGGAGAGCCTGCCCAGGAAGCACCAGAAGATAAAATACTGAAAGAGGATAAAGAGGAAGAAAAGGATTCTAGGAAAGTCCTGGATGATGAACGAACGAGTTGGCGTTCAACTGGCGACGACAGGGGCCCCAGGCATGGCTTGGATGATGACAGGGCCCCCAGGCGTGGCTTGGACGATGACAGGGGTCCCAGGCGTGGCTTGGATGACGACAGGGCCCCCAGGCGTGGCTTGGATGACGACAGGGCCCCCAGGCGTGGCTTGGATGATGACAGGGCCCCCAGGCGTGGCTTGGATGATGACAGGGGCCCCAGGCGTGGCTTGGATGATGACAGGGGCCCCAGGCGTGGCTTGGATGATGACAGAGGACCCAGGCGTGGCTTGGATGATGACAGAGGACCCAGGCGTGGCTTGGAAGACGACAGACCAAGTTGGCGTAACATGGATGATGACAGAGGACCCAGGCGTGGCTTGGATGATGAGAGAGGGCCCAGGCGTGGGCTGGATGATGACCGAGGGCCGAGGCGTGGGTTGGATGATGAGAGAGGGCCCAGGCGTGGGCTGGATGATGACCGAGGGCCCAGGCGAGGGCTGGATGATGACCGACCTAGTTGGCGCAATACAGATGAAGACCGAGGACCCAGGCGAGGGTTGGATGATGACCGAGGGCCCAGGCGAGGGTTGGATGAAGACCGAGGGCCCAGGCGCGGGCTGGATGATGACCGAGGGCCCAGGCGCGGGCTGGATGATGATAGAATTTCAAGGAGTGATGAGGATAGACGACCTTGGCGTAACACAGATGATGATCGAGGACCCAGACGACTGGATGATGACAGAGGTCCCAGACGCGGAGATGATTCCAGGCCTGGACCTTGGAGACCATTTGGTAAACCAGGTAAACAAATTCATGCAAATTGTAACTTTTTATTATAAACTAGACAACCCATGACCTGTTGGGTCTTTGTTTTAGAGATATTTCCTTACCAAAAGAGAGAAACAGAATGACCAAGGGCAAAAAAAGCTGTGGGAATGGGAGCAACTTCTGATTTTCTGCTGGTTGGACGGTTAGGGCAGGACTGGTCTACCCATCTCCAGCAGCCAAAGGAGGGGGCAGTCTACTCAGCCTCTGGAGGACTAAGGCAAGACTAGTCTAGTGAACCTCTGGCCAATGGCACAACAACCCCAAAGCAATCATATATTTACCAAATTTCAATCCTACCCGAGTCATGGATCCTGGATTTTGGATGCATTCTGTAAGTTGGCCCATTTGAAATATCTTGATTCAGAAATTGTTGCCCTATAATGCACTATTTTTCCAAGTTAAAGGTTATAGATAGAGAATGTTAGTAGTATACAGATGCCTGAAGAATATAAACATTTTGTTCTAAATGTTTTGTGTCTGATATGGATTAATGCATTGTGGTGGCTTATTTCAAGAAATGTATTAGCAATATAAAACTGAAAGATACAGATACTAAACATTGAAAAGTGAAGTACGTAAATATAAGGTGTGTCCATCTTTTTTAAAAAAAACACCTCGCATTTTGGCACCTATCTATAATTTGATTCCTTTTCTAATCAGTAGAAGGTTTACCATAATACACTACTTTTTAGCTGGTGGTATTCCTCTCACAGGAAGAACTAAGAAATAGTTTAGGTATGGCACAGGGTAAGATGTGAAATCTTTCCTTTACCTTAGGGCCATTTTATTTTTTGACTAGTGAGCATGAATGATTAAATGAATGTATGATTAAATGGAGACATTCCAAGTTCTAATATGTAATCTGATTATTGAGCACAAATATGACATGGATAATTAATCAGCGCTGACTTAAAAAAATCTTGCTATAGACATCTGCCCCATTAGGTGGCAGCACCTAGTTTATCTTGGCTGACTTATAAAAAGCTTAGTAGGATTGGACCAGATTGATATGAGGACAAAAAACCAGTAAGAAACTTAAGATCTGTATTGCTACACTAAAAATTGACACGATCCCAGTGGCAAATCTCTTCTGTATTGTTGTGAAGAAAATTTAAAAAAATTAACTTTCCAGTATAATTAGCAGGATTTGAGTTTGACTTAGAAGTCTCTATTATAGGTATCTAAAATCACAAAAAACTTCAGTGACCTCATCCTGGATTTCATGAGACTTGAATAGGATACTAACATGTCTAGTCATTTAAGTATTTAAATTTTTAAAACTGATTTTGCTTTTCACACTTAAAGAATTGCTGCTTTTTATGAAAAGGTCTTATTTGCATCTATCATAATGTTTTGGGCAATTTGTGAATGAGATTTTCTTTAATAGGGTTCCTTAATAGTTATGATTTAGACCAGATGACAGTGTCTGGCAGCTGCCATATTTTTCGCTCCATAAGACGCTCCTGACCATAAGACGCACCTAGGTTTAGAGGAGGAAAAGAAAAAGAAAAAAACCTGCCTCTGCCTCCTAGCGTCCATCCAGTAGTGTCCTTGCAGCAAACAGCAAACAGCCTGCCCCCTCCGTGTCTGCTGCCTCCGCCGGGGAACGCTGGAGCCTTCGCCTCCGAGCAGCTGATCGGCAGTTGGATCGGCCTCCCGGAATACCGCCGATCAGCTGTTCCAGGCGGCGGGGATTACTGCCGCCGTTCGCCGCTGCCGCCTGTCGCCCATATTCGCTCCATAAGATGCACAGACATTTCCACCCACTTTTGGGAGGAAAAAAAGTGCGTCTTATGGAGAGAAAAATACTGTATTTATTATAGACAGATTTAAATTAAAGTGCAAAACAATTTTTTAAAATTTATTTGAAATGTTTCGTATTTGTTAAACCTGAAAGCCACTAAATTTAGCTCCCTTCTCCATTGCTTTCATATATTCATTGCTTTACCACTGATTGGGAAAAAGCAGCATAGAATACACTCCTGATATGAAAGTTTTCCAGTTTTTCCATATGACAGATCTGTCAGCTCCCAAACATTAGTCCTACCAATCAAGTTCTGCACAATTGTGGGGTGTGGCAAAAGATATTGCAGGAATGATGGGAAAATAGGGAATTCAGCTAAAGAATGCAGGAACGGATGTTCCACATGCTATTGAAATTAGCCTTTAAAAGTTGATGTTTTGCTGCTGGCTAGGTGGATGGAGAGAACGTGAAAAGGCTCGAGAAGACAGCTGGGGACCTCCACGGGATTCCAGACCTTCAGAAGATCGTGAATGGGACAGAGATAAAGACCGTGATGAAAATGAAAAGGAACGAGAATTTGACAAAGACCGTGACTTAGATCGGGAAGATCGTTTTAGGCGTCCTAGGTTAGACTTTATTACATTTTAATAGCCTGTGATGATTTCTTTTTTTCTTTATGAACCAGAAGATAGTTTTGATAGACAAGTGGAATGTCTGGTATCTATGACAAGAAATACTTGCATGTAGGGAATATATGTTAAAATATGTGAGCCATATGCACTTGTTGATCAACCATAAAGATATGTCAGTTTTTAAAAATGTATTTTATTGTGGCTTAAGTTTTAAACAAAATAGGGAAAGCATGTAGAGAATGATTTCTTAAATTCTTTCCACTCCTTTTATAAACAGTAGTATATATATATATATATATATATATATACATACACACACACATACACACAGTATCTGTATAGCCTACATAACAGAATAATATGTTGCTTTGCTATGTCTCTCTGTGTGTGTGTGTGTGTGCACTTACTCTCCAGTTGCTAATTAGGATGCATGCATATATTTTGCCTCTGTGTGTTCTATTATAATCTAATCAGGGTGATGTGTATGTGTTGCCACTGAATGTTTATTAGTACGTGTACTTCTGCTTTCCTTTTTGCCTATTTTTGTATATTTGTTATGTGCATGTGACTGGGAAGCATGAAATAGGCTTCATATCCTTCACTTTGAATTGTGTGACCAAGAGGGAGAGGGGCTTAGAATGGAGTGGTCATCAACATCTAAGTGACATCCAGTACTTCCTCTTTGGATCCATTGGGGGAATTTTCTCCTAAAGTCTGCAGGCCTCATCTGACCAATTTTAAAGTCAATCTTTCTTTTGTTCCTTTTCCCACCAAACCACTTTGGTTCTGTTCTGTCTTTAGCGACTTGCTTTGCTGATTGACAAACAGGTGGACAACAAGAATGTAAACACACAATCCAGAGTCCCTTTAACATACTTTTCCCAACATTCCACTGGGTTGGAAATACTTAAAAAAAATACTACAGAAACAATTTGCATGATCACAAAAATTTAGGGACGTTTCCATTTTATAGATAGTCCTTGCTTAACAATGATAATTTCTGTCGCTAAGCGATGTCGTAAACCACAATGTTGCATGATCACATCACTTAGCAGCAGCAATCCTTGCAGTCTCCATTGCTGTCCTTAAGTGAGGATCACAAGACATTAACCAAGGACCTCCTTACAGCTTTGTGCCAGCTTTGAACAAGCAAAGTCAATGGGGAAGCTGACAGGAAGTCACAAGTCGGGGGGGGGGGGAAAGCTTGCAAGCAGGCTGGCAGTGGGTAAGTGACTTGAAGGCAACCAGGCAAGGAGTGGCTGCTGCCAGGCATGGAACAGCTACCATGTCATTGGGTGGGCATGTGCTACAGAGTGTAGCCTCATCGGGATAAAGAGCGGTGGGATAGGAGCAACTTAACAGTAAACAGTTGTAATCTTCCCTGCCAGTTTCCCCATTGACTTTGCTCATGTGAAGGTGAGTGGTGATCACATGACAATAGGATGTTGCAACCATTGTAATTGTGAACTTGTTGCCCAGATCATGATCAGTCACTGCTTGGATGGCTGAAACTTTGAGGACTGCTCATAAGTACCACTTCTTCAGTGCTGTTGTAACTTTGGAAGCTTGCTACATGAGTGGTCGTTAATCAATAATCAATAATAATCAATTAATCAATAATCAATAATCGTTACCTGTATTTTAATTTTTTCCAAGAGCATTTTAAGTATCCATTATGTTTTTAAAAACCTTTTTTCCCAATGATAATTGCAATTTATATGAAAATAGTGATAAGTCATTCTCTTGCAGATAACCTGTAGTTGAAGATCCTTTCTTTAGGACTGATATAACTTTTATAATTAAAGGGATGACACTGGCTGGAGAAGAGGACCAGCTGAGGAAGCCTCTAGCTGGAGAGATTCAGGTCGTCGTGATGAATGGGACAGAGGTGGTCGTGACTCTAGAGATGACCGTGGTGGTCGTGATCTTCGAGGTCGTGTTGAAGAGAGAGAAAGGAGAGGACCCCCACCCAGAACAGATCGGGAAGAAGGTAGACTACTTCTACCCAATTCTGTTATTGTTATATAAATCCTATCAGAGAAACAGGGAATGCATTTCCATTACAAAAAATGCAGGCGGTGTATATTTATTTTTATATATTTAATAAATGTATATGGACAACCATCTCATATGTATTTCTCATATGCATCCATCTCTAGGAGGTTAATGGTTAAAAACAATTAAATGTAATAAAAACAAGTTTAAAAACAACAGAAATAACATAAAACAGCATAGTAGCTGATTTAATACTACCAAGACCAAGAAATGGGCTCACCTATACTAACAGAGACCCAGGCTTAATGGCAAAGCCAAATTTTCCATGCCTTGCAAAAGTCCAGCAGGGTCAGGATAAATCTAATCTCTGAGGTAATGATCCAGAGAGCAGGTGTCATTATAGAAAAGACTTTCTTCCGAGGCCCTGCCAGATGGCACTCTCTTATAGATGGGACCCAGAACATGCTTCTCCTGCTGGATCTCACAGTACTGATAGACACCATGGGGAGAGATGGTCCCAGAGGTAGTCCAGCCCCAAGCCATGAAGTGCTTTAAAGGTAACTACCAGCAGCTTGAATTACATCTGGAAGCAAATTGGTAGCCAATGTAGCTTGTGGAGCAGACATACCACATGCGCTGAGTGACTGGTACTTGCAACTATCTGGATCACCACATTTTGCATCAGCTGAAGTTTCCAAACACCTTTTGAGAGCAGCCACGTTTGGACATACTGCAGTAATCCAAACATGAGAGACACTGAAACAGAACATACCTCACCTTGAACCAACAAATAACCTCACCAGTGACTTCATGTAGATGTTAAAACAGGAGAGGGGACATCACTGAACCCTGTGGCACTCCAGGGCCTTGGGCTGAACATCTCCTTTCCTATCAAACACCAACTGGAACTGGTCTTGGAAGAAGGAGGAAAATCCGAACCCAAAGCCATTCCAGAATGGTACTATGATCAGTGATATCAAAAACTTCTGAGAAGTGAAGAAGAACAAGGATTGATGCATTGATGCATTTTTCTTAAGCCAACAGAATCAAACTACCAAATAACCAAATCTTGCCTAGTCATCTTTACAAGACCTGCTATAAACAGACTCCAATATAGCATGAATCTGAACAATTTTATCTGTCAGACACCATTGTTGGAAATATTGACACTGTTAAAGACAACACTTTATGCTTTTTAAAAGTAAAGCAGAAATATTAAGAAATCACTTTATCAGCAATAGCACTTAGACTTATATACTGCTTCACAGTGCTTTACAGCGCTCTTTGGGCAGTTTACAGAGTCAGCATACCCCCAACAATCTGGGTCCTCATTTTACTGACCTCGGAAGGATGGAAGGCTGAGTCAACCTTGAGCTGTTGAGGATCGAACCCCTGGCAGTCAGCAGAATTAGCCTGCAGTACTGCATTCTAACCACTGTGCCACCATGGCTCTTTTATTACCCCTTTTATTATGCAGTATAAAATCTAGTACTGGCTATTTTGCAAAAATTGAATATTCCATATTGTAGGAGTGGCCAGGAAAATAAAACAGGAGTTTGCCAGTATAGTTCAACAGAAGGAGATATGGAAGAAGGGGAGACACCAGAGAAGCATTCTGAGGGATTGGGTGCCCAGTTGTGGAGGTTTAAAAAGTTTTCTGTCCATGTGGGGGTAACATGATGCTCCGAACTGACTTTCTTACTGTTCAATGTATGTATTATTTTGTATGGAGAACTGAAAAAAACTCAACTACTCACATGACACAAAAATGGGACAGAATAATGAAAATATTAGGGAAAAAATTCAAAATGATCTTGATGGGTTACTGAAATAGTCTGAAATGACAAATATAGACATCTATCATACTTAAATGTGAATTCATGCAAGAATCTTTATGGTGAATTGAACCATATGATCTCAGTTGTCCTTCCCTACTCTACAATGCCATGATTATTTTCTTCAAGTTTGTACTTTTATAATGCCAGCTTTTGTAATACGTATAACCCTAATTTTGAATTTGCAGTGTATTCTGAAACATTGCTGGCAGTACAGTGTTTATAGTCTTAAATTGTAGAATGTATTAATTCAACGTGATTACTTCTTATTCCTTAATTTTGTTCTGTGGTTATGTTTCATTACTCTTTCTTCCTGTAATAGAAACATTACATTGTAAATTCCTCCAAGATATTTTTTAATTCTAATCAGATTAAACTATTTCTTCTGGATTTTGATTCATTACATAGCCCAGTGAATGAAATAAAGCTGAAATATTGCCTTTTATTTTTCAGTGAGCTCATGGAGGCGCGGTGATGATAGAAAGGAAGAACGTGAAGAACGTGAAACAGTTCGAAAACCACCACCTCCTGCTACTCCTACTCCTGCTCCTTCTGTTTCCAAAGAACGAGAAAAAGAGGGTGAGAAAGAGAAAGCTTGGAGAACAGATAAAGAACGAGAAGCCCTTCGTCGCATTAAAAATGAAACCGATGATGAGGGTTGGACCACTGTACGACGCTAAGTTCAAAACCTAAACATGGTTTTAATTGGTGTTTTGCATTGATTTGATAACAGATAATATTGGTGCTTTAAGAGTCTGAATTTGAATTCTTTAACAAAGTTTTCTAGAAACGAAAGCATGAAACTCTTACTTGTATGCAAACTGATCATGCACAGAACTTACAACTAATAGTTGGAAATTAAATACTGGTTATCTAAAATTTCAATTGTATGTCACAGATCACTTGGTGGCAAGAATAAAAAAATATCTTTGAGTGGCATGTACATCTCAGTCAAAAACAAAACTGATTTTTATGTTAACTAACCTTATACCTTAAAATGGATATAGCCTGCAAAGCATATGTTTAAACAATGTTTCTGGTTCCATAAACAAATGACTTTGTAAGGCTGTACAGTCTAAAATTGGTATTTGATGGCAGAGGCTATTGCTGGTAGTATTATTGGATTCAGTATGTTTTAATTTGATTTATATAGAATAAATGTCATGGGTCTTTTAGCTATGCTGGGAATTTTTCTTTTGTTTATTTTCAGTAGATTCTACTTGAATGCACAGTCTTATCAAGCCATTTGCAGTCTTTACTTTCACAATGAGTGCCACAGTAGTATTGAAACAACAGGCTTTTAAAATTGAAAGTATTTGAGTAATCTTTTTGCTGAGCATTTTTGTTCCTTGCTGTGTATAGACACTGCTCTTTCTGGTATTGGTAATCTCTGCCTTTTGAAACATTTATATAGTGTCATTTCATATACATGGTCTTGGAGGAATCACTCACTCCTCCTTCCCTTCTGAATTTCTTGTCTTCAGGGTAAGTGCTTTACCTTTAAACCAAGTGCTTTGTAGTAAGAGTGGGTTGACTTCAATTTGGGGCTGAAATTGCAATGTTAGTGATTGTTTTTAATTGAAGCCAACACAGAACTTGCTGCTATGTGTTAACTTCAAAGATAAATAAACTTAAAAATCTAACCTAGTATTTTGTTGTGACTTTTTAATTGATGTTTCAGATTTTCATAAATCTTTCTTCTAACATATTTGAGGAAATAGCCTGATGGTACTTAACATATCTATTCTTTTTCCAGCAGTCTTTTACCCAGTGAATAAGTATCTTTTTAAATAGTTGTCTGTTGGAAAGAAAGTGCTAATAAATTCAAATACAAATAAAAAATCAGTAAAAATGAATGGAAATATATTTTTCATATTCTCAATTTCATTTTAATTAAAATAAATGTGGACCTCTTAGTTGTCCTCTTAGTTTATATATCAAAGTATTATGGTTTGAGACAGGAATGCCACTTTGCATTGTTAAATATAAGTTTAGGGATGTTATGTAGTTATGATAGGCATCAAGAAAGGTTTTTTCCCCCTATTTCCAGTGTTTCTCCTGCATTTGTTAAAAAAAAAAACTTGGGTGAAAGACTCAGTAATGAAAACTGTTCACTGAAAAATAAACATCAATCATTCAAATTATATAATTAACAGCATTTGTCAGAAAAAAATCAGTTATCTTAGGTCTTGAATATACATTGCAAACCTACAATATAAAATAAAATAGATTGCACAGCATCTCTTTGATTCTTAGCATTTAGAATATGCATACATTATAAAAAATTCATGCTATGCTATTAAAAACAGCTAAGATAGAAGAACTGTAAAAATTTTCTTAATTGATTTTTTGAGATCAGGTTTTACATTTCATTGGGGAAAATGTTATGTTTTGCATTTCCTGATTTTATTTAGTTTTCATGGAAACTGGAATATTGTAAGAGGTTCAAAGGAGAAAGATATATGTACGCTTACCACATTTTACAGTTAAAATCTTATCTCTTTCTGATTCAGTTCCTGTCATGATGACTAATTTCCTAAGTAAAGCAGTTAACTTTCCCTTTATGGGGAAGCTACCATCACTTGTGCAGAACAAAATAAGTATGAAAAAAGGACTGCATACAGTTGAGACCTTCCAATTTTATGTGAAACTAATTTGATAACTGAACTTTAAAACACTGAAAAAAGGATTTTTTTACAACTTTCAATTCAACACTATTTTCAAGATTAATATCTGTCCAGTTTGCTAATAGCAATATATTTTATCCCAGGAGTTTGAGAAATTCACTTGGAATCATACTCCAAGAATCAGGAAAAAATCTATAATCAATTTAATAAAGACCTTCTTCTATTGTTTTTGCTAGTGTGGCTCCAGTGTGGACTAGTTTAGGATGAGAAAGCCTAAAGACAGCCAGCATAGATCCTCAAGTGAGGATGACAGAGATCAGTTAAATGCTTGATTAGATATAACTTGGGAAAATACTAACTTGTTAACTACCTGCTACCTTTATTTTTGAGCATATTTCACTTTTCTTGGAAATGCAGAAGCAATCTGGATAAGCAATGGGTTTTTAAGATAAACAGGTTTTTTGGACAAAAAGTGGTTTTGCACAAATATGGAAAAATGCAGTAGTGGTATAACACAGCAGAGTACAGTGAAAGGTATTTTGGCTGAACATGACCTGATTGAGCTAAAAACGATTGAAACAATCAGTAGAGTCAGTTATTATATGCAGTCTTAAAACACTTAATCTTACAGAAGCAATACAAATGAAGTGTTGTGTTTTTTACTTTAAAGTTGACAGCAAGTACTGCTGGCAAATTTCATCCGTCAGTCAAGTTAGTCATAGAAAGATCCTAAGTTATCCTGATATGGTCGTCTGCTAATGAGCTATATCATCCTTATTTAGCAGAATTTCTGTGCTACCCAATAATAAAATTCTGGATGCCTTAGAGTTCCCCAACTTTTCCACCTTTGCAGACCAGGGAAGGGGGGTGGGGGGAGGGAATGGTTACTGCCAAGCTTGCATGTGCAGCCCAATTGCAAACATCTTGAAGCCCACTAGTGGCCGCGATGTGTGTGTGTGTGTGAATGTACGGGGTGGGTGGGGGAGGAGAGGGAGGATCACAAAAACATTAAAAAAGTGATTTGGTAATAGGCTCAATCATTATTTCAAAAATCTAATAACTAATGACTGAGATCCTTTTTGAGTAATCTTTATCATACTGTATAAATGGATAGTATACATTCAAGTACCTTTGAAAAATGTTCCTGCTCTTAAAAAAACCAATACTCCTTTGTGAAAGTAAAGTTAAAATATTTAGATTGCAGAAAGCAGTCTCAATACAGAAATAATTAGCCCAAGTGACCAACAAATATGTACAGATACAGTAGTCCTTGACTTAACCATTTGTTTAGTGATGGTATTAAGTTACAGTGGCATTGAAAAAAAGTGTCTTCTGACCATTTTCCATATTTTTAATGTTGCTTCATGTGATCAGAATTTGGATGCTTGGCAACTGGCATGTATTTATGATGGTTGCAGTATCCTGGGGTCATGTGATCATCTTTTGTGACCTTTTGACAAGCAAAGTCAATGGGGAAGCCAGATTCCATTAATCGTGTTACTAACTTAACTGCAATGACTCATTTAACAACTCTCTTGCTTAGCAACAGAAATTTGTGGTCGTAAGTTGTGGAATAACTCTAATGGAGTGAGAACCTCTATATAAATCCAAAAAACGATTAGAGTGAAATATGAAACTGTAGTGCTCTGTAGTGACAAAAATGTATTTATTCTCCTCTAGTACTTGTTTCTTCCTTTTGAGCTTCCCTACCATGAGTAGAAAAATAGTTGCTGTAAAGCTTCCGTCTCACTCCAGTCTAGGAGTTCTTACTGTTTCTTATTTGTAACAAGATGATAAACTTCGTTGGTGATTATGAATTTTCCCAAGTGCATAGAAATTAGATTATTCATAAGTATACATCCTTTACTGTTTGGATTATATAAACAATTTTAGCGTGAGGTGACCTTTTATTGTTCTGGTTGTTTTAACTACAAATATTAGATGAAAGCAAAACTATTTTTCAGAAATAATTTTTGTAAACAAATTCTGAAAACAAGATTTTATCTGTCCTGGCAATTTTACGACCATTTTTAATAGTTTCTATTACATCCAAATTTATAATAGGACACTAAGAATGTGCTTTTAAATTATTCAGAAAAGTTGATATACATGTTAATATATAGTACCGTGTACATATAACATTTTTCTGAGACTTATTTAGGAAATGATAAGGAAATATATTTATTCCCACATAACTTTACCTTCATATGTGTTTGATTGTGCATCTGGCAAATTCAACATTTTGAACTGGGCTTTGGATTGTTTAAAATAATTAAACTCTTTATTCAACCATAGATTCCTTGTGTTACAAAAATGAGCTTCCATTCCACCTGCTCAGTAGATAAAACAAAATAACATTGATGTTTCTCTCTAAACTAACATCTTAATTTTCAATATTCCCATTAATTTCACTAAAAATTACTTTCAAGGAATTTTGCTTAGAATATACAGTAAGATGCTAAATCTTCATTCTGGGATAATGCTAAATCTTCATTCTGGGAAATAGTAATTTCAATTACTACATTTATGTACAGATGTCAGCAGTTTGTTAAAGAACAGAAGCATTGTCAGTTGCAACTTGATTAAAATTGCTTACTTTACAGATAGAAATACGCGTTTTGTTACATTACATAAATTGGATACATCTAAATCAATTTTTCTAACTTTAATATATTGCATAAACCCAATAAAATGTGCTCTAATAGCTGATTACCTAGAAGTATATCTTAAAGTTAACTATTATAGAAGGCTTAAATTTTTGATTATTTAAAACCAAATTTTTGAAGTAAATATAAGCAATCTTTCCCTAAACAGCCTCCGAGATTTATTAACTATGTCCCCAAATTTGGCTGCAGTCTATCAGTGCTTCCAACAAAACCAAGCATGAAGATTAATTGAACTTTTTGTCAAATTCTTTCTGCCTGTACTTTGCCCTAAGACAATTTGATTAATTTATTTCATTTGTATAACTCAGGACTACAGATTCCCAATAATTTCTTTTACTAGTGCTATAACTACTTTAAGGGAATAATGCCTATTAAATATATATTAAATAGAATTTAAGAAGATTATGTAGGACCTGACAATATGTTCCTAAACAAGTTTTCATTTCCAGTGTTCTAAATATTTACAAACTTTTTTCTTAAAAGTACTCCACATCTTTCAGTATTTTATTATTGAAGGGCAAATATTCACAGCAAGCCTGCAACAGGAATCCTACTGAGGAGCCTAAGGGTGCCTTCATTGACATAGACTGAAAATTCATTCTAAAAACACGTAAAAACTTAAATCTCATGTGAGAAGCAAGTAAGGCTGCAAAAATTTGAAACATATTTAAAAGAAAGGTTACACTGTCCATCTTCATTTTCCAAGGAAATACACAAAACCTTCTCCATCCTTGAAGTTTGATTGTATGCCATCTATCATCCATCTCTGTAAATAATGCAGCTGAACTCTAAAGATGCTCATTCATTTAAAAGATTCCGAGTTTTATAAACATGCAACTGTATTCACACAACTTGCCAAGCCATTATTAAATGAGCCAGATTGGCTGGATTTACACATGCTAACTCACAAATTATATTTAACCTTAGATTTTTCTGAGAGTCTATTCCCCCATCTGCTTTATTTTAAAGAGGCATTATTTTAATAAACTTCCCAATTGGGTGCTTTCATGTATGGTCTATAATTCCCAGGATTCTCAACAACTATTCACACATCTAGAGGGCACTGAAGTGTAATCTTTTAGTTGTTGATTTCCTGCTTTAAAGTAATTGAAGATAATGAGAATTGTAGGATATGTAGTTGGGGAAAACTTGCCAAATACATCTAGCAGTTTCTACATAGGATAACCGAGAGCATTTTTCTTCAGGACTGCTTTATCCTGTTAGAGTTAACTCTCTACTCTGAAATGGTTGGCAAAAGACTTCCAGAAGAAGAATGGTGGACTGAAAATGGCTCAGTGAAAAGCAGAGCCAACAAGTGTGGTGAAGAATAAATAAAGGAGAGGTCTAGAGATCATCCAGAAGTCTAGAGTCTAGAAACTCTAGACAGTTGCTCCTTCATGTGGTCTCTGGTGGGATTTGAGAACTCAAACAAGGGCATTGACTACAATTATTGCTCAAACTGTAGTCAATGCCTTTAAAAGGATATTACGTTTGTATACTTTCCTAATCACATTTGGAATTTGCTTATTAACTACTTTACAGCAATCAACCTTTGAAAGTGAAAAAACTGAAAAAAAGAGTGATTTTAGCCACAAACTTATAAACTTAATTTTTTTTAAAAAATATTCAAAATGTCCTGTTAACTTTAAGATTTTGGAATTATAAAGAATCCTTCCTATGGGAAAATGCTTTTGTTTTGAATAAGATTTTAAAAATTGGCCTCTAGAGGGAACTAAAGATTAAAGGAGAAAAACACAAACTTGAAAATATGATGCCAGATATTCTTAACACTGGAAATATTGAATATTTTCAAAAAAATGAATTAGAAATTGATATTAATAACATCTGCCTCTATGGATAGACTGTGTCTAAAAGATGTTATGGAAGAGGAACAAGTTTTACCTGACAAGACAGAAACTGAGTTTAAAGTATTTAGAAAAGACAGGCTGTAATAATGATATGGAAAAACAAGCTTCAATTGCCATAGAAAAGAAACTTGTTTTAATAATTAAAAGGGACATACAAACAATAAACCAAGAGTGACCTGGATATTTTTTCTATTTTGGATTTATAAAACAGGTTTTTTTAAAGTTTTGAAGAATTTCATTCAAAAGAGAAATAAAATCAAGTTCTATGATATTTGAATGGATGAAAGATTAAGATTATAAAAGTAAAACTAAGGAATATAAACTTGGTTAATTTGATTATTACTGTAATTTAAGAAGACAAGTTACTAAAATTGTTTATACTTGTGATGAATTTTGGGAGTCATTTCATATATCTTTTTACTATTTTTTATTATTTCTGTGTTTTTCCTATTTTTTCCTTTTGTACCTTTTACTCCTTTCTACTTTTCTTTTTGTATTTTTACTGTTATCTTTAACAAAAATTACTTGACAAAAATGTAATGGTTAGCAGAGAAAACAGATCAGCCTTTATTTTGTACTCTTTAGTGACATTCTCTGTAGTTTGGAACTCCTATAGAGATTTCAGGTAGCACTTTCTACAAACTTGCTAAAAATATTTTTGGAGTGTAGCAATCACCTACTGTGTTCTCTGTGTGTGATTATATATGTGTAAAGTAAGCAATATATAATTTGTTTGAATAACAAGTGCTGTTAGTTTTACAGTGCTAGTTTCAATCTTATTAACAGCATGTATCTTGTTAAAAATGGCATGCTACTCATATGTGGAAAATATAATTGGCAGACATTAACTCTATACCTGCTGTGGAAAAAAACCTCTTAGATCATGTTGAAACTAACACTGGCTTTCATGCTGGAAACCAGTATCAAACTACTTAGTATACGGAGGAAGAAAATAAAAGTATAAAAGTTTGGAGCAATAAATCATAACCAGCTTTTGCTACTACATGTTCCATTTGTGGATTTATATCTATTAAGTTGAAAATACACACAGTATTACTTTAGTTTTAAAGACATTTCATTGGAAGAGAGAACTCATTTGCCTTCGTTTTCAAATTATACAGAGATGTTTTTTCCGATCCCTTGTTTCTTATGGTATACTTTGAGGGATTTTTGTATCAACTTAAATTAAGCTGCCATTCTGATACTACCCTGCTTACACTGTAGGATGAAGAGTGTCTATATGGCATGCAGTTCATAAAAGCTTATTTACCTTTTAATAAAAAATGTTAGAAAAGGCACTACCATCATCTGGCATTAAAAAGGCATAACTTATCAGACTGGTTTTTTGTTGCCATCCATGTTACAACTATATATTGGGGGACGACAGCAGGGCAGGCAAAACCAGTCTTGGTTGGGGAAGCAAAAAAGTGTATTGTGGAGGTAGTGGAGAAAACTCAGGAAAAAAACCCCAGGTTCTTCTAAAGTAGAAATGAAGGTGTCACAAATATCAATCAAGTGGTCTCAACTGGGCCAGCTGGAAGAAACTAGTATTTGGAGAAACCCACAATGAAGGAGGCAACAGGTGAAAATCTCAAAACAGGCAGGTGCTTGAAATGGAGCTTAACAGCTGTTAGGGAAAAAAAGGTTAAGGCGTGAATTCAAAACTAAGACTTCTAAGCATACATAAAGTGCAGCCTTTTTTTTTTAAAGTAATCAAAATATTGCTTGAAGACAATGAAGACAGCAAAGGAAGCAAATGCCAATTCAACACATTTAATAAATGACCTTTCCAACCTTGCTTTATAACTATTGTAGGACCAGCCAAACAGCTCTTAAAAAATTATTTGATTCATACATATTAAAGTTGTATTACGCTGCCTCATTTAAAGACAGTATTTTCTTTATTCAAAAGTGCTCCCTTTCCAGACAAGAATATTAAACAAAGCTACAGCAAACGGAGCATATATCCCTAAGGTATATCCTTAGTCCCATTTAAAAATCAGGTAAGTTTCACAATAAACAAATACAGTACCTGTCTAAACGGTATGTTATAATTTTTAAGAGTTAATTTCAGAGGCCAGGCTCCCTGGCTACTACATATACAAACTAGAAACTATACTGTTATTTGATACATAAATCAAGAACATCTCTGTACATTCTACGTCTTTATATTTAAATATATTAAGAAACATCATTTGATTACAATTGGTGTTTAAAAAAAAAACCAAAAAAGGAAATGCCTTTTTCTTTATATCCCTGTAGAGGGCACACGCGCGCAAGAGAACAGAAAAAAATAAAAATGAAATCGTAGTGGATATTTTTCTTTCTTTCCTTGATCCAATGTTTTTGATCCGCAGTCTTGGTCTCCACACAAACACTGACGCGGCCAAGGCTCGACAAACGCCCCCTAGCGGAGCTTCTTGCCCAGGATATGCCGGGCGTTTTTAAGCGGTTGTTTGGGGGCGCTGCCGTGCATTTTAGACAAGGGGCAATACTTGATGGTGTGCGCGTTGTCCCCACTGGCTCCACAGAGAGGGCAAGTGTATCGCCTCAGCACCGGGCACAAGACTCTGCCGTCGGGTCCCTTAAGGATGTGCGTGGTGTAGAGGGCCACGGCTTCTTTATTATTCCGGCAGAAAACGCACACTTGCAATTCCGGCTTCAGCAGCCTGGAGGCGCTTTTCGGAGGAGCTGGCAGCCGGCCGTCTACCACCAGGCGGCCGCCCCAAGCGTGAGGCGAGCGATCTCTTTCCAGATGGTCAGGGGAGCAATTGAACACCACCGAAGCCGGGCTGGCTCTGCCGGAGAAGGGGCTAAAATCGGCGAAACGCTCCTCCAGCAGGTTTTCGCTCGGGTTAAGGTGATGGTGATGGCGATGATGGTGCCCGCACAAGTCAAAATCGTGCAAATCCAGGGAGCTCTCGAAATAAGGGGCTCCCACTTCGTCGTCCTCGTCTTCTTCCTCCTCCTCCTCCTCCTCCTCGTCCTCGTCCTCCTCCTCCTCGCCTGATGATGTTACCTAGTTTGGGTAATGAAACATCTGCAAGAAAACAACGAAGCTCAGATCCTCGTCCTCGTCCTCCTCCTCCTCGCCTTCCTCGGTCGCCGGGACCTGCTGCACGGTAGCCGCCACAACCACGGAGGAGGATCCGGTCCGAAAGCCCTTTTCCTGGCTCACCGCTTTGGTGATCAGAGTGGCCAAGCCCAGGTAATCGTTCCAAGAGTTGAACGCGTTCCCGTAAGCGCTGTGGCTCTTCGTCGCGTATCTGCCGCCTCCTTGCAAAAACTCCACCGGCTGGTGGTGGTGGTGATGATGATGGTGGTGGTGCTTCTCCAGCTTGCTCGGGTGGAAAGCCTCCATCAGAAAAAAGAAAAGACCCCGGACCGCTTGCGCGTCCCCTCCAAACAAAAAAACACCAAAACCCCCTCTCGCTTTTCGCAGGCGAACGCCGGCACCAGCCCCGCGAAGAAGAGTCGACGAGCGAGCGAGCGAGCGAGCGAGCCAGCCGCTCACCAAAACAGCAGCTGAAAACTCCTCCTTCTCTTCTGCGAAGCTTTTAAGCGCTTGCAGCTGCTGAAATAGGGAGAGGAGGGGGAGAGCTGGCGGGACAGAGGAGGCGCAATCCTGAGGCTGCGCTCTCATTGGCCAGCAGCCAAAGCTGCCCCACCTTCCCTTGCCTGTTATTGGCTGAGGTGCTCGGGTACCCTTTTTCCTCTCTTCCTAACTGGGTGTGTAGGCGTTAGGGTTGCCCGCTTGCTCGCTGCTTTAACTCGGAGCAGGTAGGTGACCCGCGGAGGTTTTGAGAGACCGACCAATGGAAGTCTCTTTCTTTTTCCCGTAGTAATGTTGGAATGAACCCTGGAATCCTTTTTCACGGTGAAAGCTCATTCAGTAATTTTCACAACTAAGTTTATTTTATTTTTATTTTTTTGGTAGACTCCAGGTGTGGTTGAATTAGAACGAACCAACGTGGTAAAATCGAAGTTGGCTTCAGTTGTGGGAGCTTAACCGAAGTCTGCTCTAAACTTTTCCAAAGGAGAGGAGGAAATATTGCAACGTTGGGCATGTGTACAAAAGATGCACCCAATCAAGACTGTTCTTTTTCAGTGTCCTCTATATGCAACACACAGCTCCTTGTTTCTGTGTGTGTTTGGCAAGCAGGTGGAGGTGGAATCACTGGTTTGTACAGAAGACTTGTGTGGTTTTGCAGGGATTGTGCTCATGCACTTGGAAATACTGTTTACAGAACTTTATTTCTTATCACACTGCCATCTTACCCCATATGCGAAGCCACAAAAACAGTGTTATGCTTTTATTGACTTTGTTTTGCCTACTAATCAGTCTCGGTCTTCCAATATCATATATTGGAGTTGTGAAGACCAGAAAGATGCTGGCCATCTGCTCTGGGGAACTGGGTAAACTCAGAATTGATTGCCTCCATGTATCTTTTCTTCTCTGGCAGCACCTCACTGTCTCTGAAGGTACAGCCAGATGGCCACATCAAAGTGTTTTCCTCCAGTTTGTGAACTGGCAGGATAACATGGCAGTATAATTACTGATGCCCATGTTGCACTTATTGGTGAACAAATAGCCAACATACCGCTGACAATTGGGTTTCCTTTCTGATTCAAATGAGTTCTATGCAGGACTCATTGTCTAGTGATTTCTCAAAAGCATGTTCAATGTTTTGGGAAACCAGCTGCAAATTCTTCCAAAATAGTCCTAAATCCCAGGTATATAAGATGCTTGCACAAGACTTGAGAAACACTATAAAATATCCCAGTCAGGCATAATACAGGGAAAAAATGTTCCTGTGGAAGCCACTGAGGTTTGGTCTACCTGTCACACAGAGTAGTTACATAGATAGTAAACTACGGTAGCCTAAAATGACTAATATAACCAGGCATATAACATCAGTAAAATGTGCTATCACAACCATGGCAAACCTTGTATCAGGAGCAGAGAGACAATACTATTTGTAGACAGCTGAAGATATTGAGCTGACTCAGCTGTGGCCTCATCTGAGAAGGAGGCATCATGAGAACACATGACAACAATTATGGATGTTCATGCTGTGATTAGGGGGTGTGGTTGACCCCCAACAGGGTTCATTTATTATACTAAGCCAGGACTTCAAACTCTAGATTAGGCCCCACCTAAACAGTCATAAGTCAGCTTGGTAGTAAGGCTTGTCATTTTGAGTATTTTAAATCCCAGGGACTATTTATTGCATTCATGCATAAATTCATTGGAGTATGAAAATTACTGTCCCAAGACATATGCTCTTTGTTTGGTTTTCCCTTTGTATGATTTGCAAACTCAGTGATTGTGGTTTATAAGCCATGATTTATAGCAGGGATAAGTGACAATTTTTGGCCTCCAAGGACCTGGCTTGTAATGTGCTCGTGTCACTAGGGGACATTGCCTTTTGATACTAGGATAAAGGGGAGATGCATTGTCAAGAATCTGTTTACCTCATTTTTTTAAATTTAAGTGCCAGTGGATTTTCTGCCAGAATTTGGGATGAATTGGGGTTTCTTTAGGAAGCAGTTTAGAAGTATGAAAGTCTTCACAATATTAAATTGTATTAAAGTATATTTAAAATTACATTTCAAATCTTGGGTTCTACTTTGGTAACATCCTACTAATCTAAGATTCTGGCTCAAGAAATTTTTAGATTTAGCATGTGATGTAAACCCAGAGAGACAGTTTGGTCTAATGGTGAAGACACCAGAAATCAGGAGACTGTGAGTTCTAGTCCCTTCTTAGGCATGAAAATTGACTGGGTGACTTTGAACTAAACCACTCTCTCTCATCTGACGACATCAGGCTCATGCAACAAGCCAATCAATCAATTCTTTTTGTAACCAATGGATCAAAACCTAGAGTGAGCTGAAAAAAGCAGACCCTGGAATTGGGGGAAAACTCTAGTTATATAAACATAACCTCTATAGGTTTGAGGCCTAGCAAACAGCATAATTGAAAATGGGAGATAAAACTGAAATCAATCTCAGATATCTTGTAACTTTTGTATAAAAAATGGATTTTGGCAGCTGTAGGTTTTGAGAGTCTGATATCACAAATTGAACTAAAAGTTTCTGTGGCTTGTGTGGTAACGGTAAAGGAGGCAAATTCCAAACCTACAGAGAGATACCTCTTCCTTCTCTTTCCTGCCCTTCAATGATTGTCTCTGCCCTGCCTTTCTTTTTGTCCAGCAAGGCATTGTTCTGGAATGCAGTCAAAACAGGGGTGAAATTCAGCAGGTTCTGACAGGTTCTGGAGAACCGGTAGTGGAAATTTTGAGTAGTTCGGAGAACCAGCAAATATCACCTCTGGCTGGCCCCAGAGTGGGGTGGGAATGGAGATTTTGCAGTATCCTTCCCCCAGGAGTGGGGAGGGAATGGGGATTTTGCAGTATCCTTCCCCTGGAGTGGGGTGGGAATGGAGATTTTGTAGTATCCTTCCCCTGCCACGCCCACCAAGCCACACCACGCCCACCAAGCCACGCCCACAGAACTGGTGGTAAAAAAAATTGGATTTCACCACTGAGTCAAAAGATTCATATACAGGTAGTCCTTGACTTATGACCACATTTGAGCCCCAAACTTCTGTTGCTAAGCAAGACAGTTATTAAATGAGTTTTGCCCCATTTTACGACTTTTCTTGCGACAGTTATTAAATCACTGCAGTAGTTAGTAACATGGTGGTTTGGTGAATCTGGCTTCCCTATTGACTGCTTGTCACAGGGTCGCAAAAGGTAATCACATAACCCCGGGATTCTGCAACCGTCATAAATACATGCCAGGTGCCAAGCTTCTGAATTTTGATCACTAGGATGCTGCAGTAGTTGTGAAAAATGGTCATAAGTCATTTTTTTTCAGGGCCGTTGTAACTTCAAACAGTCACTAAGTAAATGGTTGTAAGTTGAGAACTACCTGTACACTTGACATGTATTTAGGACAGTTGCAATGCCCCAGGTTCATATGGTCACCATTTGTAACCTTCCCAGTTGGCTTCTAACGAGCAAAATCAATGGGAGAAGCCAGATTCATTTAACAACTGCAGTGATTCGCTTTACAACTGTGGCAAACAGGTTGTAAATTGGGGCGCAATTCACTTAACAACTGTCTTGCTTAACTTTGGGGTTCAATTGTGGTTGTGAGTCGAGGAGTAGCTGTATTGCACTATTATGTAAATTCTTTAATCACAATATTCTAATTATAGTTTGATGGGATTATATACCGAGGTTCAAATACAGGTGATCCTCAACTTACGATCACAATTGAGCCCAAAATTTCTGTTGCTAAGTGAAACATTTGTTAAGTGAGTTTTGCCCCATTTTGCGACCTTTCTTGCCACATTTGTTAAGTGAATCATTGAAGTTGTTAAATTAATAACATGGTTGTTAATAGAATCTGGATTCCCCATTGAATTTGCTTGTCAGAAGGTAGCAGAAAGTGATCATGTGACCCTGGGATACTGCAACCGTCATAAATATGAATCAGATGCCAAGTGTCTGAATTTTGATCACATAATCATGGAGAGGCTGCAATGGTGGTAAGTGTGAAAAACTCATAAGTCACTTTTTTCAGTGCCGTTGTAACTTTGAACAGTTACTAAATGAACTGTTGTACTACCTGTATCACACTAAGCCAAAATAAGCTACATTATGATTCTGTTTACAGAACACACTGAGTCAGAAAATTGCCAACCTCATTTCAGTCTACAATGTTGGATGAACCTGTATTAGTTCAATGTGCTCTGCAAACCCAGAAAGCTGAAGTAAATTACATTTAAAGCTACCAAGGGGTATGTTGCAGAAAACCATATGAGCCCTAGATGGCATCAAAAAGAAATGAAAAATCGCTCTTGGTTGACAATTAGTGGTTGTTTTTTTACAGCTCATTTTACAGATTTTTACAACCCATTATTTTTTCTTACTTTCTATAAAAGAAAAATAAAAAAATGAAAAAAATCCATGCCTAAAAAGAAAAATAGGAAGGGAAGGTAGAAAGAGGTATACAACTTATAACAAAACTCACCATTTTCAAATGCACTATTGAACAATAGAGAGAATACAGTCTACAGTTCCATATTGCCAATAGACTGCTAGTTCAAAAGTTGAAATTGAACACATCAGTCCAAGAATATAGATCTCATTTGGTACAATCACAGTAGAATAATATTTTGGTTTGCTCAGTGCTTGATAAAGCCATGATTCTTTATGTATCCCAATTTATCAATACCCAATTTTTGTTACATACTGCATAGCTGCATTTTAAACTTGATTATATCGTTCCAAGCTATATAAATAAATATAGTTTATTATAAGAGCCATGGTGGCACAGTGGTTAGAATGCTGTACTGCAGGCTACTTCTGCTGACTGCCAGCTCCCAGCAGTTCAATTCTCACCAGCTCAAGGTTTACTCAGCCTTCCATCTTTCAGAGGTCAGCCAAATGAGGATTGTTGGGGGCAATATGCTGACTCTGTAAACCATGTGGAGAAGGCTGTAAAGCGATATATAAGTCTAAGTGCTATTGCTATTAGATTTGCATCCCAATTTAATGTATAGATACTAACTCAAAATGAGATCATAGTAGGGAAAGCTCACATTTTATATATATTAGTTTCCCTTCTGTCTACTTTTCTAGTACCGGTATAGAGAAGTTGATAATCTTTCTTGGGCATTCTCTGGAATATCCAATCAACATGAAAAACTTTTGCTGAATTAGCCTATACTTAAGTTGCTAAGAAAGATACTAAATACAGTAGAACCTCTGGTCACGAATGCATCTGACCACGACCAAATCAGGTTCTGACCAAAAAATTCACTCCCCCCCCTCCCGATTTCCCCTTCTGCGCCATTTTTTTTGTAAGCGCCAAATTTCCAAAATTAGATTCTGTTCACGACCAAATCGGTTTGTGACCAAAGTTATGGAACGAATTATGTCGTGACCAGAGGTTCCACTGTATATGGTAACCCTACCAAATATAGTGTAATAAATGAATCCAAACCAGTGTGTCCTTTCTAGTATAAAGTATGTGCTTTAAAGGAATTGCTTGCAAGACGTCTGCACTCAGATAGAAAAAAAATCACTTAACAGCCCTTGAAGTTTGAAATATTGGAAGTGTGTTCACTATGACGACACTGTGAAATACCTGCAAAAATTAAAGATAATCACTAAAGTTGGCTTTATAACCTTATTGGCATGTTATTTTAAAACCCCTAATAGCTGATTAGTGTTAAAAATCCAATTTTAAAATTACAACTTTAAATATAAATAAAATCTCGCCACTGTTAAAAGAAGCAATGTCTTTAAATATTGAACTACTTTGTATATTCTAAGCAGGGCAAAAGGTTTCATTTAATGTGGGATTTAGATGAATTTATCCAGGGGGTCTTATAAGCATAGGTATATAGCAATAGCAATAGCATTTAGACTTACATACCCCATAGTGCTTTACAGCACTCTCTGGGTGGTTTACAATGTCAGCACATTGCCCCCAACAATCTGGGTCCTTGTTTTACCAACCTTGGAAGGATGGAAGGCTGAGTCAACCTTAATCCCCCTCAGGATCGAACTCCAGGCTGTTTGCAGATTTTGCCTGCAATACTGCATTTTAACCACTGCACCCCCAGGGCTCCTACATGGTTGTTATAGGAGTGAGGAGAGAAGCACAGGTCCAGATCCACAAGAATTCGTCATTTCATATTGGATAGTTCTCACTTGCTTCACAGCTCAGCAAAAACCTTCCCGTCCTGTAATCAAGGAACAGCTATTTTGAAACCATTGGTGAGAGCAGGAATAACAATACTCAAAAAAGGACAAGGGGACACAGATACTTGGGAGATCCTATTAGGAGGACTTGCCCATCCAGTAGCTCAGCGCTATTAATAAGAGCTTTGCTAGGCTGTGGCTCTTAGGAGATACTATAAAAGTGAGGAAGGATACCATATGCTGTTCATTTAAGCCTTGCTATAAATCAAGGTTTTTTTCTTCCTTTAATCCCACCCCTTTGCCTATCCATCCATGAAAGTCATATTTCCTTTTTTTTTCCATATGAAGGCAGTGAGGAAAGTATTTGCATCCTTATTTGCAGATCAGGCTAAGATTAATTCTAGTCCTGGGACAGCCAGTCTTGTAATATTCTTTTCAGAGTCACTCTCAACCTGGCACTCAAAGATCAACTTTACCTGTCAACCCAGAAAAAGTTATCTGATAAACAAGTTGTTTCAACCAGCTGTACATAAATCTGGTTTAAAGTGTGTATATTCCTAATATTTTAGAGGCATCTTCTACAATTTCTTGCAATGTCCTCTCCACTAAGGCACCATTCAGCGTTGTATGCATTGTGATTGTATTCTTCAAGATATGCTTTCTGTATTTTTATGAATTCCTTGAGAATTCCTCATTTGTCATGGCCGTATACAACTTTGATAAAGTAACAATAGGACTGAAAAAAATCATCTCTAAGAAAACAAGAACATGGTATGGTAGGAGGTGCGTTATCTGGAGACTTGACATCAGAAACCCTGAAAAACATCATTATTGTATTTTATTAACTGTTCTCACTATATAAAACTGTCTTCTAAATCAACTGGCCAGCTCCTCTTGTAGAGGCAAATGGACTCCATTTCTATTTTTCAGTTGTGCGTGTGTTTAACTGTTGCCAGGACAACCTTGATTTCTAGCTGTGATACAAGTGGCCTTTATAATTAAATACAGATTACCCTGCATTATTGGCCTTAATCAGCTGGAATATCAAACCATGTAAAAAAAAAAAAGCCTTTCTAAGCCAGAGGAAATAAAGGCAAAAAGACTTTTGCAGTGAAATTAGGAACAGAACAGCAATTCAGCTTTTCTTCAACTAGGGTTGTTTTGGCTGGAAATTCTGGAAGTTCTAGTACAACACATCTGGAGGGAAAGGCTGTACTATTACTACCTAAGAAGTGTCAGTTCAGTGAATGTCAAATGCAGTCTTAATTGATGGGTTGGTTCAATTAACAAGCTACTTTTTTAGTTCTGGCCTCTCATCAGTTAAAGGTAGTCCTCAACTTACAACCACAGTTGAGCCCAAAATTTCTGTTGCTAAGCAAGACAGCTATTGAGTTTTGCCCCATTTTATGACCTTTCTTGCCACAGTTGTTAAGTGAATCACAGCACTTGTTAAGTTAGTAACATGGTTGTTAAGTGAAAGGCTTCCCCATTGACTGCTTGTCAGAAGGTCGTGATCATAGTGACCCCGGGACACTGCAATCATCATAAATAGGAACCAGTTGGCAAGTGTTTGAATTTTGATCATGTGACCATGGGGATTCTGCAATGGTTCTATAAGTGTGAAAAACAGTCATAAGTGTGGAAAAACAGTCATAAGTCACTTTTCCCAGTGCTGTTGTAACTTTGAACAGTCACTAAACAAGTGGTTGTAATTTGAGGAGTACCTATATTGCACTATACCAGGGGTGTCAAACTCATGTCACGGCAGCGTCACGTGACGTATTGGGACTTTTCCCCCCTTTGCTAAACCAGGTGGGGCCAGTGCGTGACGCATCCGGCCCACGGGCTGGGAGTTTGACAGCCCTGCACTATACTGTAGATCAGTGGTTTCCTCAGTGATGGCTGGGGAATTCTGGGAGTTGAAGTCCACACATCTTAAAGTTGCCAATTTTGAAAAACATTGCTGTGGATGATTTAGTTCTGGTTTAGTTGTCCCTGAACCCAGGTGTTATGGATGTAAATCTTACTTTCTGGCTTAGCATATACTGCAGATACCCATCCACTTTTTGCTTTCTAGTTGAGTGTGATGGGTGAATGCAGTTGATGAGTTGGCAAATTTTGTGATAGAAGGACTGCACAAGAACAATTGTAAACTGGAATAAGATAATGGAGCGTAGCTTTCTTATTGCCTGCTCTATTCATCTACGTATTTTTTTTTCCTGCCACTATGGAGAACTTTTAATTTGTGGTGTTACCTTTCTGCAAAACATAACACTACCTCCTTCCTCGTCTTCTAAGATATAATCCTGGTGAGAAAAGGCCTGATTTTGATGGAGCTAAGCCAAAGGTCTCTTTCTGAGACTGGGACTCTACCTTCCCCATTGTATATAACAAATTATCTTGGTGTGTGCGTGTGTCTAAATTTATGCTTCCAAATTTAGAGAGGTAGAGATGTTTTTTTTTTCAGTATTCCAAAGGTTGGAGGTAATAATCCCTTGCAAATTGCACTTTTGTCAATGTAAACAGAAGCTGCTTCAAGTGCTTTCTGTTCTTTTGTGAACAGGGATGGATCACAACTGCATTTTTTCTCTCCCTGTTCTCCATTTACATGGGTATTGATTTACAAACCTTTTGGTGAAATGACTGAACTTAGACAACAGAAGTTGGAAAAGAAAAACCTGTTAGTGGCTTCTTGTCAATAAATGGAGAGCAGTGCAAAGAATACAAAAGCAGCATCCAGCCGTCACCAAAATGGCTGACATGTTTTTGAAATATAGATAAGGGAGTGCCGATGTACGAAGGCAATGTGGATAGAAGTATTTAAAATATTATTTTTCTGCAATCTCTTGGGTGTTCTTGCCCTGTAAGAAACTCCCAGGTAGTGAATGAGACGGGTACAAAATACTTAGAGGGTAGCAGATTCAGCAGCTGGATTTGAGGAGCTGTCTGGAGATGGTGGTGTTCCAACAAAATAAAATGAAGGAAAGGAGGGAAAAGTGAACATGAGTGTTGATCCTCAGTAACTTTTGGCACTGTTGAGAACGCTCAGTTGGTCCACTTAAAGGAGAAGATGGAGAATTCTAAATCTCTTTCTTGTCCTGTTACTTGTTAATAACATGTTAATATGATTGCGGCAATGTGTTTCTTTTCCTGCAGGCCCATATGGAATGGGGTGATTTAAGCTCATATGGGGTCCAAAGGCCTCTTTCAACAATATTGCTGCACCTTCTCTACAGGCACTGGGGCTTTGCTCTCACCTGACTTTCAGCCTCAGGAAAGAGAAAACAGTTGCTAAAAACAAAGGTAAAATTGTCCTTCCCATTGTAAGAGCCAGGCTAAAGAAATAGCAATAGCACTTAGACTTATATATCACTTCACAGTGCTTTCCAGACCTCTCTAAGCAGTTTACAGAGTCAGAATATTGCCCCCAACAATCGGGGTCCTCATTTTACTGACCTCAGAAGGATGGAAGGCTGAGTCAACCTTGAGCTGGTAAGACTTGAACTGCCAAACTGCAGGCAGCCAGCAGTCAGCAGAAGTAGCTGCAGTACTGCACTCTAACCACCGCGCCACCACAGCTCTTAAAGACACATTATGATTGGTGCCTAAGCATTTGCTTTTCCATGGCTTCATTTTTCTCTGCCCTAGAGGAACTGCAGGGTTTGGATTAAAAAAAAAGCCATGATGGTAGCCATGATGATATGATTAAGTTCCACTTGTTTTATTTTTTTAAATAAAATTTATATGCTGCCCATCTTGACTATATATATGCATCACAGTCATTGCTTTGATTGCGCTGTTGTTTTTTTTAACCACACAGTGTGGACATCTCTGCTCTGCTCATTACTTGGAAGCTAGGCAGGGCAGCAGTTTTATTTAGTAGTGTCTGGACTTCTTGAACTAGAATTTCCCCACATTCATTGTACCATGTATTATGTTTCTTGATCCTTGTTCTGGCTCTTTAAATCTTGTCCTTTTGTCTGTTGGCTAACAAGGCCCCTTTGGGGTATTTTATGGATTCTGTGCTGTGATTTTAGAAATTCTTATCTCACTTCCCCAGACTTCTTCCAGAATATCTTAGCTTTGATCTTGCACATTGGTTTTGGATACGTAAAGATCAACAGTGTTCTTGATCTAGTTGGCAAATTTAATCTAATTAAATTTTGTATTAATCTGGAAATGTCTTTTAAATCATAGGGAGATAGTATGGATCATAGAGAGATATAACGAGATGAAGATAAGAATATAATAAGAGCTAATTTTGAGTAACACCAAACACCTTTCTAGTTTAAAATCTTACTTTCGGTAGTGGCAAATTGAATGCCTGTGAAAGACCCACAAGCAAATCGGGAGGGGACTTTCGTTGTTCCCTAGAAACTTTTGTAACAATGCCTCTTATCCTACAATCAGAATCCATCTTCTACTAATAGCCTTTGGTACTTTTATCCTTCATGAAATCTATGTAGACACTTTACAGTATCTAGAGTGCTATTACTTGTGACTGCAATCAAATTTCATTTTTTATATGTCCATAATCTAAAAACAATTACTGAGGACAGATACATTCATTTGAATAAGTACAAAAACATACGTGTCAGTTTTTAAAACAACAGAGATATAAAAATGAAAGTAATTGCTTGATAATTTAATCTAAATATTCTGATTGTTTATGCTGCGCAAATGAGAAAATGAATGCAAACACATTCAATATGTACAGATATTTTCCTTAAGGAAGAAAATGCTTAAGCTATTTAAAACAGCTGTGCAAACTTTTAGGGCTTGTGCTATTTGATATCTCAGTGAGGTCATCCCAATAATATATTTTGGGTGCAGTTAAAGCATGATAAATAGGCCACAACCACTCCAGTCCTGCTGTTTCTTGCCTTGACTGTATTGTTCTTGGGCAAAACAAAGTTGGGTTCCAGAATGTTAGCCATCCTCATCTCTAACAACTCTTCTGTCATAATGGATTAGTGCCAGTGAGATACCCCATGTACCTTTTCTACAGCAAGTAATTGGAAACAATAAATTTCTTTGGTGTGGTGTTCAAAATGAATCAAGATGATGGTTGATGTAGTATGATCAAAGCCTTTTGTATGTGTGTCAACATTGCATGTACATATAGAGGCATGGTTTTGAATGCACTGCCACAACCACCATGTTGACTGTTGACTTTGTGGATACCGCTGAACTCCATCCTGATCCATCACAGTTCTACAGGTACAGATGAGTTGAAGACATAAAGGAGGTGAGTTGCGAATATTTGCTGAATCTCTTTTAGCTCAGTGAGGTATTTTGCTTTAGCTTACAACTGAATTTCTGGAAACACTCTTAAAACTCTGTATATTCATATAACAAAGTCAATTTCTGGTTAGGTCTAGTAGGATGTTCCAAACTTCACCGTGAGTTAAACTGTACCAATCTGCCATATGGTTTATTTGCTTATTTAAACTATAGTACTATATGATATCTCAACCTGAACTGAGCTGGCAATCACAATTTTTAATTCTTTCTAATACAGACGATAAAAGACAAGAAAGTCCAAAGAGGAAGCATAATCTGACCTCTTCCTGCAAAGATGGATGGAATATTGGTTAAAACTGTTTTTAATTTAGCTGATAATGATTATCTACTGATAATCACTTTATCAAGTCTTGAACTAATAGGTTAGTGGCTCCTACAAGGTTCAGACTAAACTTAGTTAGCATGTCATGAACACACACTAAAAATAATGTAATAATTATTGTGTCTTGCTTTGCTTGGGTAGAAGAGACTTATAGCCATCCCTAAAAATATCAATCAAGAACAATGGGGAGAACATACGTTGCTGCAGTTTTGAACCTGTGCTGAGCAAGTCGCTTTAAGTAATCCCACATTGGTTATAGATGTTATGGTGGCATCCCTGTCATAGCCACCATAACATCTATAAGTGAAACATTTTCTTCATTTTAAATAGTGGACTAAAAGATGAACTGACTTCCTGCATGCTTCATCTCTTTTGTCTAGCATGTCCTCTTCCCATGTATTTCCAGAAAAGATTTGGACAGCATATGAGGTTTTTAGGAGGAGTGGGATTTCATTCCTCACCAATCATGATTGTTCTGTGCCAGCAAGAGTGAAATTCAGCTGGTTTGATATAGATTCTGCAAATCAATTGTTAAAAAAGGGAAGGGAATTAGAAAAGATGGACTGAAGATACACCCACTTGTCCAGTTCTCACTTGGTTGTGGCTCCTTTAAAAGCACTTGATAATAGGTAAAAAGAAAAATGTTTCCCCTGTCCAGTCATGTCTGATGCTAGGGGGCGGTGCTCATCTCCATTTCTTAGCTGAGGGCGCCAGCGTTTGTCTGAAGACACTTCCATTGTCATGTGGCTACCATGACTATATGCCCAGACACATGGAACACTGTTAGCTTCCCACCTATTTATCTACTCGTATTTGCATGCTTTCGAACTGCTAGGTGGTAGGAGCTGGGCAAATAACAGGAGCTCACCCCATTGCGCAGTGCTCGAACCTGGGCTGTCGGCTTTCCAGCTGACAAGCTCAGCATCTTTAACCACTGAGCCATCGTGCCCCTCTCAAGGCCCTTTGAGTAATCATAAATCCTTGAAGATAGGACTTAAGGTGGCATTCACATGCGAATCAAATGAAGGTTATCTGCTGGATTAGATTCATACTGGAATAGGTCTTCTGATGAGATAACCAGAAGAGAGGTCGGGAGAGAATCAGAAGGGTGTATCTTTTGGGAGGTAGAACGGGCAGGTCTGGCTTGCAGGTATTATATAAAAGAGAGGAAAGGTGGGGGAGACACCTGTTGTCCAGACATTGTGGATGTGAGAAAAATAGTGTAGTTACACTTACCTGAGCTATGGGAGGTAATGATATGTTACTTGAAAATTTCATTTTGTTTCAGATTTGAGTTCAGATTAGTAGGTTATGATCTACTTTATCAAATGCCTTACTGCAGTCCAAGTAAATTATATCGATAGCATTCCTCTGGTCCACTAATTTTGTCACTTTGTCAAAGAATGCAATAAGATTAGTCTGGCAAGATCTGTTTTTGACAAACCCATGTTGGCTTTTGGTTATTACTTTGTTTGCTTCTAGGTGTTTGCTGATTCGTTGCTTGATTATCTTTTCCAGAATCTTCCCTGGTATTGAGGTCTGTAGTTTCCTGGATCTATTTCTTTTCCTTTTTTGAAGGTGGGAACTATATCAGCTCTTTTCCAGTCCTCTGGCAGTTCCCCGGTGCTCCAGGATCTTTTTCCTGTTAGTATATCCCATGGCATCGTATAGGTCCCTTCTAAGGAGATATATATCGGATTATCACTTGATCCACTTGTTGCCTAATTCAGATAACATCCTTTAGGGAAGTCTAGCCCCACTGAATACAGCTCATTGAACATATGCCCCCGCCCCCTTCAGAAGGCAGTGTATCATTCACTTCAAAGAGTTTAGCAAGACAGCCCCTTACTTTGTTTAAGGATTAGCCTATTAATTCTGCTGAATAGGCATCTGGACCCCTGCCCTCAAAAGTCCTGCCCTGACATTCTTAAATATACCACTGTAGCAAATAATTTCATAAGGAACTTCTCTACTGATACGCACCTTTAGAAGTCATCTGCTCTTTTGACATTATAGTGTTGTACGACCACCCTCAAAACTTTGATTTCAAATAGGATCATTGTTTATCATCAAAACAGCTTCATTTTTTTCCATTTGGAATATAATGTAATATACTTTTAAAGTTGGATTGAAAATGAAAAATGTTCTTAGTTTCATATTAATTGTCATATGAAATTTACATAATATTAAAGAGATTGCTTGCAAGTAAAAATAATGTTATATTAGGAATTCAGAAATGCAATCATTTTAAAAGTATTATTGCTAGCATTTATTCTATAGTTCATAGGGCTTTTTTAAAAAAATGAAAGACACCACATAGATTTTGAAAGGGTAATAGAATTTCATCTTATCAGTTGGAGCTGCCGTGCTATAAAATGATTGCAACCCAACAGTCAATGCTTGTCATGAAAATACTTTCTTTTAAAAGAAAAAAAAAACACCAGAAGATATTATAACTAGATAGCTTTGAGGTTGAATGAAAGAGGCATAGATATTCATACATTCTGTGTAGATGAAAACCAAGCAGCCTTTTAAAAATTGAAATTCCAAAGGTGCCTTTTATTTAAGAGAAGCTACCGTGAATTTGTTTTGCAAATATAGCAGAAGAGTAGCAATGTGACATTTTTTTTATAAGGATGCCAGCCTTAAAATTTCTTTTTACAAGAGGTAATAAAAGTCCATTTGGCCTGCAATAGACTTTGAAGAGTTGTGCTTTATTTTTGTTATTATATTTCTCTATTCCTTTAAAGGCTTTCAGGCTGTCTATATCATGAAACTTCTGATCCCCCATTTCCTCCTCATTTTCACTTTAGGTCAAGAAATGGTGACTGCTCAACCAATAGATGATGACCAGATTTAAGCAGAATATTCCAACACCAATGCTGAAGTTCTCCAATGTCTCTAACTTTACCACACCCATGTAAACCCAATGCTTTGTAGACCTTAGAGCAGGAGGGTGAAAATGAAAATAAGGAAGAAGCCACATTTGCTGTTCTTCCTATTCCTTAATTAAACAATTCCTTCCTGTCAAGAATTTGAAAGATTAAATATAGATGATGTCAGGGATGAGTGGAATGAACATGAGCAAGAGAGTAGCCAAGTTGCTACTATCTTGGAACTTGTAGTCAACATATACTATTTTGTTTACAAGCAGAGATGGACATGGAAATAGTTGTGGGGAAAAGAAGCACCAGAAGAAGGCTAAACAAGTGATCAAGAAAGTTTAAGAATGCATCATATTTGATGAAAAGATTGCTAGGAGTCTGGAGCCAGCATATATCATGTGATAACTTTTTATTGGTTAGTTAGTTTTGATTGCTATACTATATATATTATGTATTTTCCTTTGTTCTTTTGTTCCTTATTGTTTCTAGACCAATGTCATTCCTCTAAGAGAATACATCTCTGCAGTATTCACTTTGGTCTGCTTTATTGAGTCTCCAGGTCAAATGGACTCCAATAACAGATCTGGCCTATGTGCGAGGAGTCTGGAAATCTGATCAGTCTGGATTTGATCCTTAACAGCATTTGAGGCCATGTTCACCAACAGCATTTGAAGATACCTAGCATCCTTGGAATTAACTGGGTCAGTTAATCCCTTCTTAGTGTTCTTATACCTTACTAGGCCTCACAACTTTGATTTGGTTAAGTATATTGTGGGACCATGGCTTTAGTGCAGAAAAGCTGATTAAAGAGAAAGAAGCAAATCTATTAGATTCAGGACAAGTTTTTGTCTTAGAAATGTCTTGTCATACTGTGTTTTTTTTCTTTCCACCTCACATACTTGATCTCTACACTCTTCTTTATTGCTACTAAATATCAGACTATTACTAAGTGAAGTAAAGTAAATAAGCCTAAGTATATAATAAATAGGAATGCTAGCAAATGATATGATTCATTTCTAAAAAAAAAAATTATTCGCAACTTTTGTGGCCCAAAATATCTTACGGTTGATTACAATTCATAAAGATATTTTCTTTGAAAGGGATACTGTTAGATAGGCGCGGGAATAACAGCCCAGACAAGACCCGTTCAGCACTTTATTAACGGCTAGCACTAACTACAGCAGACTGGCGGCTGGCGGCAGGGAAGCCGCCTTTATGGAGTTCCCCGCAGCCAGCTTGGCCAGTGATAACGCTTCAAACTCCCCGCCACTGATTTAACCCAATCAGCGGCGGGTATGCAAATACCTGCTCATTAAGTCGGTACACAACACCCCTCCCCTCTTAGTTCAGCAATTGTCCAATCCAGTATTAGTGTGGGTGACGTAGTCGCGCAAGTAGGCGGGCCGCCGTAAAGTCCTACTGGGCCTGCGCAATTCAGTCTCTCTGGAGTCTTTGTTCGGCATGGACATGGCTGGTGTTGCTCCGTCCTCGTGCTGTGGAAAAATCTGGAACCGGCCTCCAGGCGTGGCGGCTGAAGATTCGATCTCACAGTCATCTGGTCCCGGTCGGCTTCGTTCGAGATCCCTAGTTC
>QLTV01001030.1:3810719-3851440 GCA_003457575.1 Thermophis baileyi
AAGTAAAAAGAAAAAAAAAGTTTTTGTCCTCCCCGGCCCTCAGGAGCACTCTGCAGGCCTCCCAAACCCTCTGCGCGCCCCATGTTCCGCAAAAACGGGTCATTTTTCACCCATTTTTGCAAAAAATGGGGCGCACAGAGGGTTTGGGAGGCCTGCAGAGTGCTTCTGGGGGCTGGGGGAAGGCAAAAACGCTCCCATTTTTGCAAAAAACAGGCTGTTTTTGCAAAACAGGCCCGTTTGCCCATTTTTGCAAAAAACGGGGGCGTTTTTGCCTTCCCCCAGCCCCCAGGAGCACTCAGCAGGCATCCCAAACCATCTGCGCAACCCGTTTTTGCGAAAAACGGGCCCATTTTTTGCAAAAACAGCTGTATTCGGTGTATAAGACGCACTATTTCCACCCTCTTTTGGGGGGGGGTAAGGTGCGTCTTATACTCCGAAAAATACGGTAAGTATTTTTGAGCAGAGGGGGAGGTAGGAATCTGAAGGGGGTGTTAGTGTTTGAGACCAATCCTGCCCCGTATTCCTCCTTATACTAGGTCACCAGATCCTGTGTGACCCTGGGCTGGTTTTTTACTAAATGCCAGGGCAATATGTAATACAGCCATCTCCTAACACAATTCCATTTTGGTGAGCAGCCAACTTGCCTTGTGTAACCAAGAACTGGGTAGACCCAAAGGGGTATGTGTTCTTTTCTGAAATATGCTCAGTTGGGTTTCAAGTCTAGCACCAGTTACAATGTTTTCTAAAGACAAAGCAGTTGTTATCCAGGGAGTCCTACCTGCATTTTGCTGCAGAAACCAGGTGTGAGACTCCTGTGCCTCTAATTGGGTTTGTTGCTTGTGTACTTGTTACTGTTGCCACTATTGTGCATCCCCCCCTGAACTATTCAACTCTATCATGGAGTTGGTAGTGGAGTCTCTCAGATACTCGTACTCTCAGAAACTCTCCAAAAGATTTATTCATTTACTGTATGGGGTCTGTCTTTTGCTGCTTTCTTTTGATACCAGGTGGATAAGCCACAATGCTTTGTCTGTAGAAAACATCCATTGAAACTCCAATGGCGGCTGCCTAATTAAGAGTCTAGAGTGTGTAAAGTGTAACATAAACGGTTTCAGAAAATAGCAGAATGGGAATGGGAATTAGGAAGCAGCAGTTTCTTGCATTGTATCACACAGCTTTCCTCCCTCCCACTGAGGAATTTGAATTTCTAACAGTTAATACCAACCAGTTGACTCAGGCTTTCATGCCTCCATTTGTAAACCTACAGTATTAAGTAGTCACATGCTTCCATCTGAGTGCCAAGCCAATTTTTCAAGCATTGTGATTACTCACTGGGAAGTGCAATGTTGACTTAAAGTGGGGGTGGGTGGGGTGGAGATGGAATAGCTTAGTTGTCATATTCAGTTTATTCAGACTGGATATTCACATTGGGGTGACAAAAAATACGCAAGCATCTAAAACTTAGTAGGAAGATTATGTATTTAGAAGCCTTTACATTATTGGTTTTTGTGAGTTGTGACTTTATCTGAAGATTTTGATGAAGCTGTTACGTACGGACGGACGTAGCCCGGATTTGCATGGCCGCCGCTGATTGGCTAATCTAGCGGCGGGAAAAATAAACCGCTGTCAGTGGCCGGCTGGCCTGCCGGAGCTCTTTAAATAGAGAGCCCGGCAGCCTAGCCGGCAGTTCGTACATCGCGGCTAGGGAAATAAAGGTGCTGAAAGTCTCCCGCGTCCTGTCTCTTCTTCACTGCGCCCCCTATCTAACAGAAGCCTTTCTGTTTTCTTATTCTATTGTCAAATAGATAGTATTGGCAATTTGGGTTTCCTTTAATTTTCATTTTTGTACCTCCAATAACATACCAATTTGTAGGAAAAAAGCAAAAAAAAGCACTGCTTTTATTTGCCTTCCCAGTCACTGAAAAATGCTGGCAATTTAGAAAATATAATTGCAGTCAACATGGGGAAAAATATCACTGATGTCCATATGTACTAATCAATTATTACAGCTGTTTTTTTTTTTTAACCTGGATAGATAACAGGTCTCCAGAGGAATGTTCTCCTTTGGGCATTGTTTAGAGGTCATTCTACATATAAATAATGGATTGTAAAAATAATACAATGCTGAAGAGGATGCTTAGTGTTTAACCTGTTTAATTTATAACTGGATTTTTTTTTTTTTGGTCAGCAACATTTATGTAAGGGATTCTGAAAGTTGGATCCTAATTTTAAAAAAGTCATTTGGATACCACAAGAAAGTAGTAAATAAATGGTTGAAGAATAGAAACATTATTTTTTTTTTTAAAAAAATCCAATATGGAAATTCAATACAAATTAATTTGAATCAGATAATATATTGCCATAGAATTGTTGAAATGAAAGGTTGCTGGAGGAAATTTCTCTGTATAGAGTATTAAACTTCATTACTAAAATATTTGAAATACCATTATTGGTTAATACCATGCAGTTATTAAAGGTACATGCATATATACTTAACATTTATTCCTTTCCATGATAAGCAGTATTATGCAGAGTAGGACACAAATAGTAAGCCAGAGTAAGGGATATGAAAAAGAGAAAGAAATTCAGAAAATTATAGTTTTCAACAAACCAGTTACGATGCCTCTCCATTAGCCTTTCAAGCTAGCCTTCTACTTTTCATAAATTATAATTTTGTTTTTTTTAAATATCTCACCTGTATTGAGGATTTCATCAAGTGTATCGAACCACAATTTTCTTGGTCTTCCCCTTCTCAACCCATTCATTCTTTCTTCATAGTTTTGTTTAACATTCTCTCTATATACAATGTATGATAAAAACACCTCAGAGTACTTCATTTGTACTGATCAGTCACTTTAGTGCTCAATCCATGTTCCTTCAGCATCCATTAATTCTTGGTCCATAGAATATACTTTCTTATATTTCTACATTTCTCAATTGTGGTGAAGAGAAAACTCCCTGGTTGACAAAAACCACACTTACTACTCAGATGTATTCATTGTCATTTCTCATAGCCTTTTGATAAGAATTCTGCAGATACCTTCTGGGAATAGTTAACAAATTACCATATTTTTCGGACTATAAGATGCACCGGTGTATAAGATGCACCAAGATTTCGAAGAGGTAAGTAAGAAAATAAAGTTTTTGTCCTCCCCGGTCCCCAGGAGCACTCCCAAACCCTCTGCGTACCCCGTTTTTTGCAAAAACGGGCCCATTTTTCACCCATGTTTGTGAAAAATAGCTCGCACAAAGGGTTTAGGAGGCCTGCAGAGTGCTTCTGGGGGTTGGGGGAAGGCAAAAATGCCCCCATTTTTGCGAAAAACGGCCCATTTTTTGCCCGTTTTTTTTGCAAAAATGGCGTTTTTGCCTTCCCCCAGCCCCCAGCAGCACTCTGCAGGCCTCCCAAACCCTCTGCAGTGCTTCTGGGGGCTGGGGGAAGGCAAAAACGCCCCCATTTTTGTGAAAAACAGCCTATTTTTTGCTCATTTTTCACAAAAATGGCATTTTTGCCTTCCCCCAGCCTCCAGGAACACTCTGCAGGCCTCCCAAACCCTCTGCACACCCTGTTTTTTTTTTAAAAAATGGGCCCATTTTTCACAAAAAATGGGATGTGGGGGCGGGGCTTCGGGAGGCCAAAAATGGCTGTATTCGGTGTATAAGACGCACCAACATTTCCACCCTCTTTTGGGGGGGGGAAAGGTGCGTCTTATACTCCGAAAAATACGGTAACCACCTAAGTTCTTTAATTCATTTAATTTAATTCACCCTGACACTTGCTCCTTTTTCTTTTGTGTAAGTACACAAGCCAACAATGGTGAAGTGGTGTAGGGTTTCCTGCCTAAGCAGGGGGTTGGACTAGAAGACCTCCAAGGTCCCTTCCAACTCTGTTATTCTATTCTAATTTTCCAATTGGCAAAGAGATGTACCGTAATCACGCACAAATTGTACAGCTATCCCATAAACAAACCAAATCCATATGTTAAAATATATCCAGTTACCTCAAATATACCTTTGGAATTATTCAACATTTTCAGCATTTATTTTACAGGCATTAACCTGTATCATCTATTTTAGCTTTATTTTTCAAGGTATTGATATTATCGCCATGTAAATTTTTAAAATATTATTTTCATTGTGCCCTTACTGTAGTTTATTCCAGGTCATTTCATCACTTCTATTCTTAATTTTATTGATTCTGCAGGAGGTGTTTTGTTTCATTTACTTTCAAAATAATTTTTTAAATTTCAGAATTGTTTTGTGTTTCCTCTGTATCCCATAAAAGTAAACATCTGCTTTCTAATTACATTTTTTTGCAACTTTCTTTTCCTTTCCCTACAGATCATATATTTTTCACCCCTCCCTCATTCTTTAAGGAAGTGTGTCCAACCTGCGGCCCACAGCCTGCATGTGGCCCTGGACAATTAGTAATGCGACATTACAAGATAATTAAATATATTTCAAAAGGAAGTTTGTTATTTATATACATTAGTTATATTATAAATTTTATATGCAGCCCAAGACAATTCCTCTTCATTCAATATGACCCTGACAAGTCAAAAGATTGGATCGACCATGCTTTACAACATTCTCTTTTTAATTTTTTGTTGATTATAACTAATATATATATCTTAAAAATACAATTTAACAATTTAAATTTCTTATGAACATCTTGTGAATATCAAATAATCAAATAAGAAGTAATATGTACCATAATCACAATGTCTAGTGACAGCCTCATTAAATCTTCCCCTTCAAAATGAACATTCATTTTTATCCCACAACATCTACAATATCAGTGTGGACAAATATCTCTATAATTCTGAGTTTTAAACAAAATGCATAAAATACTTCCAAATTATATTTAAAAAGATGTCATGCCTCATATATTTATGCCTAATGAATTTTATGTGTTATTTCTATGAGTTCTTAATTGAGATTATTTCTAATAATTTGAACAGATCTGAAGTTGGACTACTAGTTTCCTTCAATTTATGGCCTGTAAATATTCTTGATGTAACTTGATGTCTTTATTTTAAATATTTTTGAAATCTTTAAATTTTTAGTACAGGTAGTCCTCGACTTACTACAGTTCATTTAGTGACCGTTCAAAGTTACAACGGCATTGAAAAAAGTGACTTATGACCATTTTTCACACTTATGACCATTGCAGCATTCCCATGAACACATGATCAAAATTCAGAAGCCTGGCAACTGGTTCATATTTATGACCGTTGCTGTGTCCCAAGGTCATGTGATTCCCTTTTTCCACCTCTTGACCAGCAAAGTCAATGGGGAATCCAGATTCACTTAACAACCATGTTACTAATTTAACAAATGCAATGACTCATTTAACAACTACGGCAAGAAAAGTCATAAAATGGGGCAAACTCACTTAACACATGTTTCACTTAGCAACATAAATTTTGGGCTCAATTGTGGTCGTAACTCGAGGACTACGTGTACTAAATTGCTAGGACAGGTGAAGATTTTATTTGTTTCCCTGAAGCTAACTTTCAGAACTGTTGAGCTCTGGGGAATCTTTGATTGGATCCCACCAAAAGCATTAGTACAGGTAGTCCACAACTTACAATAGTTCATTTAGTGACCATTCAAAGTTACAACGGCACTGAGAAAAGTGATTGTTTTTCACACTTACAATCATCACAGCATCTCCATGGCCATGTGATCAAAATTCAGATGCTTGGTAACTGGTTGATATTTGTGATGGTTACAGGTGTCCCTTTTGCCCCCTTCTGACAAGCAAAGTCAACAAGCAAAGCCATATACACTTAGCAACCGTGCTGTTAACTTAACAATTGCAGTGATTCACTTAACAACTGTGGCTAGTAAAGTCATACAATGGGGCAAAACCAGGGTGGGCTGCTACGGGTTTTCCCGGTTCAGGAGAACCCGTAGTTAACGTTACGGCCGGTTCGGAGAACCTCGAAATCCCACCCCTGGCTGGCCCCGCCCACCCCACTCTGCCCCTCCCAGGAGTCTCCACGCGGCCCATTTTGGATGCAAGGTAAGTGCAGGGCCTGCGCAGAGGCTCGGGGAGGGGGAAAAACGGGCCTCACGTAAGTTCCGGAAGCCCGGAAACAGGCCCATTTCCATCCTCCGGAGGACCTCCAGAGCCTATGGGAGGCAGTTTTCGCCCTCCCAGAGGCTCGAGGAAAGCCTCCAGAGCCTGGGGAAGGCAAAAACGGGCCCCCCTGCCGTGGTGCAGGACACCGACTAGGCCATGCCCACCATGGTCACGCCCACCCAGCAACCGGGCAGAAAACCCGTTGCTGAAATTTTTGAAGCCCACCCCTGGGCAAAAATCACTTAACAAATGTCTCACTTAGCAACAGAATTTTTGGGCTCAATTGTGGTCGTAAGTTGATGACTACTTGTGTGTATTCTAACATTGCCACATTTCTTCCATGAAACCTTGAATACTGTCCTTAAACATTTGTTTCCTTTGGTTCCATCTTCCATCCCACTCCCACCTCCAAGATTCATACTAGCAAAAATAAAGTCTATCCCATATTCAGAATACCTTATTACCATGATATCCTTCACTAATTCTTTCAATCTTTCAACATAAGCTGCCAATCATGCTTTTAGATTTACATACATTCCAGAACTCTTATTTAAATCAGGCAACATAATTGTAATTTCTCATGTGAATCATTTAAAATGGGAACTATCAAAGTAATTAATAATCAGGATGTTCCAGTGTGGTTTTAAAAAGCTATATTATTTCAACAAAGGCTTTTTAAAAAATAAATCTGTGAATCACAACAATGCCAATGAGACAAGAGTTCTCAAACTCTGTGATGCTATGTACTACTAACATTTCAAATAGAATTGACGTCTTTCATCATTTTGATGTGACAGCAGAGATCTTCCCTAATTAATACAATTTCAACAGAAATCTTTAAAAACTGCATATAAAGAATATCCTTTATATATAAAGAATTCCCTTCAATGGCATTTTTGATATTAACTGATTGCTTTACTGAGAGTACTGAAGTCTTAAGGAGAAATAACTTGTAATTCTACTTATGTCTGGCTGAAGAAAATATAAGTGCTTAGAGAAATTCTTCCCTCTTTTATAAGTCCTCATTTTTAATACTGTTGATATGGTAGTGTTACATAATGCAAAGGTTTTACTAGTTAAGAAATAATAGCTGCATCCTAAATTCACTGGCTGCCTTTGGGGTTAGGAACAGGTGTTGTGATAGAGTTTTGTGTCCTGAGGCTTACTGAATTGAATTGGCATATCTACATAAAACTATTTGTGAGAAATTTTCATCCATTAAACTCAGTTATGTACATCAAGTTCTATTAAAAATGAATAAATGGAAGTTTAATTTTTCATGAGATGCTTAAATCCCAGTATTTTCAATCCAATTAGAGCTAAGATGTTAACATTTTCCCCTGCTTTGCCAGGAAAAAAATATCAGTTTGCAAAGACTGGCACATCATTGTGTCAGGGCCTTGGGTCTCCCTGTGTATACAAAGCCCAATCCTTCCAAATTAACTTTGGGCTTTTCTTCTTCCCTGGATAAACCAACTTCTCTATTCTAAGCAGGGAAAATATGAGTTTTGGGGTTATGTAATGTTTGCTACAGTTTAACAATTGATATTCATAAACCATATAAATAACATCCATGACTGATTTTCATGCCATGTATACATAGGAATGGAGCTATACTTAAGCTATGTATATGAAACAAGCTGACATTTTTTAAAGAAGATATGTAGCAAATAGTCACTGTTCTCATTCATTCCTGGATCTCTGAATGGCCCAATACCCTCTTCTTGTTCTCATCAATCTATTCATGTCACTTTGCACAAAGTTTCACAATTTTCTCCCAGATTCGTATTTGGTTATTCCTTCATTATTTTTTCCACTGGAGTGTAACTATCTATGACCAATCTGTACATTCTTTCACATGCATCCAAAATAGGCCAAATGATACTAATTCATACTTTCTCACATAGGTTTTAGCAGTTCATTCATATTTGAACATCCAGTATACCTTTATTTCTCGGCCTATATTCATCAAGTCTACATGATAGACCTGGACAAGATGGCTGACTGAAGACAGTTTTGCATTTTCGCGGACCTGACATTTGCAGAATTTTCTAAGGAGCTGGTTGGTCAGTAGATTGGTTCCTTTGATCCTCTCTGGATAAATGGGAGAGAAATGGGTGAGATTGCTTAAACTGTTGATCTTCAGAGTTGTTCCTTTTCTTTTTGAAGGGACCCCAAGATATTGATCTCTGGTGGTGATGGAGGAAACCTGAAAAGGGGTGAATTCACTGTAGTTGCTCAGCCATGAATGGAGCCTTTCAAAGAATGCTTATGTCTTGGCATGTCTCTGCTAACTACCTTCCAAAATTGCTTGTTAATTGTTGCAGACAATTTAGACACCCTCAAAGGGAAAAGATTGGAAATACCTGGTAAATTTCTGCTTTTAAACCTTAATATAAGACAAATTAAGATTTTTTTTATCCTTTAAGAATTTAAAACAAACAGCAAAAAATAAGACAAGTTTTGGCCACAGATTTTTTTTTTAAAAAATCAAGAGCTCAGAAAGATTAGAGCAGGGGTCCCCAACCACCGCTCCATAGACTGGAATCGGTCCGCGGCATGCCAGCAACCGACCGCGTAAACAAAATGAAGCCCCATCCATGGGATACACACCACTTCCAGTCCACGGAAAAATATTTCTCCACGGAACCGGTCCCTGGTTGGGGCCCACTGGATTAGAGTATTGAATTTTTAATTTTTAATATTTATTTAATATTAATTAATTAAATTTAATATTTAATATTTTTAATCCTTTGAAATTATTTTTAAACAATAAATATATGTTTGTGGGAAATTATCATGGAGTTTGGAGTATTTTTTGAGGAATTCCATTAAGGACTGCATCAGTTGAATCGGTCACAGCATACATGCTGTGTCTTTTTGGAAACAGTTTGTTTTCAAAACAAGAAGTCACAGAACAGATACACAACAAATTCTACTTGAGAACAATGTGAATGAAATCATGGATAAGAACCTGCCATTAGATGCAAACAGAAAACTATGAAGTCTTAAAATTAAGAAGGAAATAAAAAATATAATTCCAGAGAGTAATGGGAATATGTAGCTCTTTATTGTTGATTTATAAAAGAGACTTAAGTATGGAAGTATGGAAGAAAATTGTAACAAGGATCAACAATTATTGGAAAGGAAAGATTGTTCTGTAAAAAAATGAAGATAAATTTGATATTTTTTTAACCATGGTTAAAATGGGACTTGTTATTCTATTGGTTGTTTTTGGAGTTACAGATATTTTGATTCGAAAAATGTGACATACTGAATTTGCTCATTTGATGTTTAAAGTTTTTGCTTTACAGCAATTTCTTCTATCCTAATTGTTTAGTATCTAAATGCTTAGTACTAATTGTGTGGAGGAATGTCCCCCTCCCCAAACTAGGTCTGTTTGTTAGGTTAAGTTACTTTATATTAATGAATAATTTAGAGCTGAGATGTAGAATGTTTATTTGAATGGGATAGTTGCTATTTGGGACAGTTATCTCTGGAATGGTTGGCATTTGGAATGGGTTGTGTCCCAGAGTTTGTCTTTTGTTATATTAAGATTTATGTTTGATTTGTTTATACTAGAAGATTGGGATTTTTTTATGCCTTTTAAATGGGATTTTGCTTAGAGCTAAGAGTCTAAATGAGAAAAGTTGAACTTTTATATTTTAGAGCTTGTTTTGGACTTTTTGATGACAATTGGATAAGGAGATTTCATTTGATTTGTTTATTAGTAAGAGATGGTTATAGGATAAGTTGTATATATTTGGGTAAAGAGTTTTATAGTTGTTAACTAAGAGGGATGAAGAGATTACCATATGAAATTGTTTACACTTCTGATGAAGGTAGGAAGTTGCTTTCTTACAAGGTGGATTCCTTTCTTTCTTTCTTTCTTTCTTTCTTTCTTTCTTTCTTTCTTTCTTTCTTTCTTTCTTTTTGCTATCTTTTGTTCTTTCTAAAATATTAATACAATTTTTTGTAAAAATTAGAGAAGAATAAAATTATCATTAAAAATTGTACAGTAGAAAAATAATTTCCACAGTATAACATTGAACCACTTTTTCCTCTTCTCATAGTTTTACAAACATACCTCATATTATTTTATTTGCTTCATTTCATTGGTTAATTTGTGTCCTTTATCATTTATTGCCCTTCCACCTCAACCTGCTTGTTGGAATGGAAGGTCGGTGGTTTATTTTTTTTATTTAATATATTTTTATTGTTTACATATAGATATATTGAATACAGTGTAATTGTCCTGGCATTCCACTTGCCATGAAACAAAGGTAAAAACAAAATGACATACATACTATTTTAAACAGTGCTAGTGTTGTACAATTATTTCTGACCATCTTATTTTAGAATGTCAACTTATCTATCATTCTAATACCTACATTCTAATACATACTAATCTGTGCGGAAATGGACAGACTAATGCTAAAAATAAAAGATAAAGGAGATACAGAATACTATGCTACATGGAATAGATTCTATCAATAGTTGGAAACACGAGGTAGAAATTGGAATGTGAAAGAATCAGGTTAGGTGGACATGGAAAGAGATACTATGTATGTATTAGAATGTAGGAAGGTCAATGGTTGTTATCATATGGTCCTTTGCCAACCGTGGCTTTGATCAATTAAGACTTCTATGAAATATGAGTTAAGATATCAGTTATACCCATTCCACATGCATTATTTCCTTTTAGCAGCAAGGGTCAATTTTTTTGCCAAAGCCCTACTTTATCTCAGGCCTGCCTGTACTATTATATGCAAACCAATGTAGAGATTATTTGGCATGCCAGTTGATGCCTGCATTCTACCAAGCAAGAGGAAAGGTAGTGTACTGACAGATATTCAGGATTTTAAGCAGCAAGGTCTTCATACTCATTGCTAAAAGCCCTGCAAAAGCTCCTGTACGTTTCATAGAAGAATCCTGCAGATATTTCCCAGAAATAGAATTACAGCAACATTCTACCAACTTTGCCTCAACTTAACTAAACTTATGGACTACGTGATGCTTTTAATTCATTTGAAAATGGTATGATTGTTGTGGAAAACTAGTTTAAAGCATGGATGGAGTGCAATAGAAGAGTGGGATTTCCTTCCACTCTTCATGGCCCCAGAATCATGATGGGTATTCTCATTTGGAATGCATTAGCACAGGGGTCCCCAACCCTTGGTCCGTGGACCAGCACCGGGCCACGGCATGCCAGAAACCGGGCCACACAAACAAGTGAAGCCCCATCCTCAGGATGCAGGCAGCATGCAAAATCACGCCCCCTCCGCTCTGTGGAAAACTCCTCTCCATGGAACCGGTTCTTGGTGCCAAAAAGGTTGGGAGCCGCTGCATTAGCACAAAGAATGTGACAATGAAAACCTCAGAGTGCTGCAAGATGACGAATCGCAAGCTCTGTTATCAAATGCACCTGTTCCGAACTTTTTAGAAGCAAGAACTACGACACAAATGTGAAATATAAATAAATGAATAAAATAATATTACTATAGTGAATGGAAAGTAGAGATAACATCATTCAGTAATACCGTGTTTCCTTAAAAATAAAACCTGGTCTTATATATATATATGTCTTCCACTGTCTCACCTTGCGATGGCGGGACTAATAGCCCCGCCTACCAGGAGCCCTTGTGGCCACTGCCGGCCCACGTCTGTGACCGCTTGCCACTGCTCTTGCCTCCGTTTCACCATCAGAGGCCTTCAAGAAAGGCTTCTGCAGCTGAGAAACGAGCTCCGGATTGACGCGTGCAGCGCCCCGGCCTCCGTTTCGTTGTCAGAGGCCGTCAGGAAAGGCCTCTGCAGCCGAGAAATGAGCTCTGATGCCTCTGATGGCAAAATGGAGGTCAGGGGGGGCTGTGCGTGTCAATCCGGAGCTCGTTTCTTGGCTGCAGAGGCCTTTCCTGAAGGCCTCTAACAGTGAAATGGAGGCCAGGGGCAATGCATGCAAGCGGCCACAGAAGTGGGCCGGCAAGGTGAGGCAGGTGTCGGGGTGTGCGAGGCCTGGTAAGCAGCTCCACTCCCCCATCCCCACCCTAGCTTGATTTTTAGCCGTGCCCCTACCCCACCCCGTGCAACCAGATGCAACAGAGTAGGCGGGGTCTTAACTAGGGCATATTTGGGGGGGAGGGGAGGGCTTATATTGGGCGCACATGTAAAAATCAAGTTAGGGCTTATTTTCAGGATAGGTCTTATTTTCGGAGAAACACGGTATTACCCAGCAATAGTTATAAACTGCAGCAAGGCTATGATCTGAAATGTTCCAGAAATAATGCTAATTAAAATAAATTCATTCATCTGAATACTGCTTTATTTGGCCTAGAAGATATACAGATCACAGTCCTCTTTTTCAATGGATAAAGCAGAGACCTAAATCTGATGACTGCAATGTTTGCAAAGGAATCATTCTGCCTTTCTGCCCTGCTGCTTTCAGTTAAATTCACCAGGACTGGATTTCTAAGCACTCTCAGTCTTGAAGTAGGCCGTGACAGTGAAAACAGTGAACAGTACAGCAGTCTGACAACAAGTCAGCAACGTATGTTTGGATTGACTCTGTTCTGTTTGCATGAACAGGTCTGTCTTCTTCTATTGCTTCTCCTCCTTTGTGTGTTATATCAGCCTGTAACCTCTAGATTGGTTTGACAGGCATCATGTATGCCTCATTTGACAGATATGCAACCTATCCATTTTGCATTCTAGTCTTTTCCTGATCTGTCTTGATTCATTCCTACCTTTTCAAAAGACTGTCTTTTCTATGTCTAGATCTGGCCTTGGCTTATGCAGTTGCTCCCTATGTGGATTCTATAGGGCTACATTTTAATGAATCTTGCAAAGTTTTATATAAATTATTCACTACAATACATGGCTGTGTTGATTGTGTGCCATCAACCACATAGATTGATTTTCTTCAGGAGGATCTTTTCCCAACATGGACATTCAGGTTTTCCAACAATGCAACCATCATCTGTGTAACTGAGTCCATACATCTTGCTATTGATCATCCTTTTCTTTTTCCTTCTGTTCTTTTTCCTTCTACTTTTCCAGTTTTACAAACTTCTTCAGAGAGATAGGTCTTCATATAATGCATCCAAAGTATGGTCATTTGAGTCTGGTCATTTATGCCTTGAGTGATTCTGGGATGATTTGTGAATCCATTTCTAATTTTTCTTGGCTATCTATGACCTTTTAGCAGTCTTCTCCAACACAAAATTCAAAAACATAAATATTCTTGCTATCCTGCTTCTTCAAGGTCCAATTTTTGTTCCATAGAGTTTCATATGGAAAACCATTAACTTCAGATCCAATTCTGATCTTTGTAGGTGAAGACTTATCATGATATCCGAATATTTTCACTGTATCTAGCGCTAGTCTGCAATGCATTTTTAAATTGCTAGCTCTTTTATTGTTGATATACAATCCTAAAATGCAGAAGCTATCCACCATTTCAACATCCCTATTCTCAATTCAAGACATAATTGAAAAAAAGACTAAATCAGGGGTGTCAAACTCGCGGCCCGTGGCCGGATGCGTCACACGCCCACCCCCAGTTTAGCGAAGGGGAAAAAAGTTGTGATATACGTCACTTGAAACAACATGATGCCGCGGGTTTGACACCCATGGTCTAAATTAACTAGAGGAATGCAGCCTTTTCTCTGTAAGCAACACAGTTCAAGACAACAGGACAATAAAAGTAATTGGGAAATTAGAATTTGCAGCTTAAAGTCATAACCTTGAATTAACAATATTAATTAAAAAACCAAACCATGTTTTTGATTGATTCCCATTTGACATAATTTAATAATGTACATCTTTCAGTTTAATTTACTTTTTCAAGATTAGAAGAGTTCATAAATATTATAGAACTATCAATTAGTTTCCAGAAGAAGTACACCACTTTTATCTTCCAAGCTTCTTGCTGAATGTTGACTCTGTCCTATCTGGGCTAAATCAAACAATTCATAAGACTTACCTATAATGTCCCTAATCTAGCATTATTTAAAAAGTGACAATACTCAGTGTTGCTTAGTATCTTAGTATCTTAGTAAGGTAAGCCTGGCAATTTTACTCACAAGGAGAATCAAAGTGAGTTTTGCTTAGATCATTTCAAGCCTGCAGCTATCTTTGATAAAACAGGGAACAGCAAAAGGCACCTATGGTTGCTAAAGGGCATAAAATTATTCTCCAAGGTTTCATTTGTGCAACTAGGGATGTCCGTGGTATGTGTGTATCAATAAAGTAATATGGTAGCTATGATTTAATACCTGAAGCCTTATCCCTTTTTTTCATACATCAGTCACACAAAAAGAGGAGGGCGTCATCATTAAGACATAACTATTATTTTGACATTTTTGATCCCTTGGTTAATTCCCCTGGTGAAATCCAAAAGTAAATGAAAAAAAATTACAAATATCATTCTAAAATGAACAAAATAATCAGCGCTTATATTCTTTACTGAAATTCCACAGATTTTATGTTAGATTGCCAAAAAGTTAGAAATTTTTGAGTGAAGATGCCTAAATCTTGATAGCCTTTAAAAATACTATTTGAGCATGTCTGGTACCCGAAAGTATGTTGAGCTAAAGTCAATTTGTGTGAGATGGGCAGCCATATATATTTGACAAATAAATAAATAAAATGAGATTATGGGATATCATCAGTCTGGACCTGAGGGTAAAAACTGAATATCTCTTCTTATGGTTGTTCCATTTGTTTCTACTTCCTTTTTCTTTTCTTTTATTCTTTTTATTTTTCTTCTAATGATTTCAGTGTATCTAAGAGAACCATAAGGAAGATGTGTGTTAATAAGTTGAGGTGCTAATACACGAGAGCCAATCTAGTACACAATAGAAGTACACAGAAAGTCCTGGACTATGAGTGAGGAAAGCCAGATTCTGAAGTACAGTAGCATTGGTCAGGGGTTGATTACTGTTGTGGGGGAAAAAATAGAAAAAGGTAGCATTGTATACTTCATGTGGAGCTCTTATTAGAAAAAAGGCAGGATATAAAACTGATAAATGAAATATAATTCTTGCTGAAAGATTCATTTTCCATGCCCTTTTGTCCCTGTTTTTGTTTTCATGGTTTTAACTATCTTAGCGGCTTTCATCTCTGTTTCCAAACCAACCGATGGCAAACCACCTGAGGTTGCAAATTAAACTCATTAACATAACCAGCAATTAAACCAAAGCTCACTCTGCTGTCCTGAGATAAAGAACTCTCTGTTAATGGGCCGCTTGACTTATGCCAGAGATGAGTTGGCGGACAGCTTGGCTTGGTGACACTATGCCTCTTGTGTGCAGCTGGTGACAAGGGTGTTTTTACATATTCTCCCCACCACCACTCCAACCCCTGCGAGCTCAGTATATTAACACTGCTAATTATCGGGGGGGGGGGAGAGAAACAGTGGAAATGATTTTCCAAAGGCAGGAACTTCATCAGCTTTAAACAGCTGTGATGTGCAAGTGTGCTTCTGTCCTTTAAAACAATGGTCCTGTTGGAGCATAGCTGCCCATCTGTTGGAACTGCTTTTTTTCACTCAGATATTCAAATGAAGATTACCTTTGCTTCGCATTAATTTATTTGGTGACATGGTAATGGATATGGGAAGCAGTGGAATAGAGAGAGAATAATATACTGAAGCCTAGGTTAGTCGAACTTTGCTTTTCAATGAAGAAGATACAGAATAGGCAGACTTCATCCACCCTCCTATCATTACCAAAATTATCTGAGACAAACTGGGAGAGAATAATATTAGAAAAAAGATTGGGAGACTGTTTGCCCAGCTCATGTGTAGATACAACTTTATCTACATATGGTGAAAGCTATTCGACATAATAGCTAAAAAAATACAAAGTTAAAATATAAATAAACAGAAAAAGAAGATTTGGAAAAAGAAAAAAACTCATGAAAGAAAAAGAGAAAAGAGAGAGGAAGGGAAAAAAAACAAAGAATGACTTCTGACTTTCTTTGGTACAGACATGAATAAAAAATATATCAAATTCTTGACTGTGAGATTAACATTTATCTACATTCTTTCCATAATCCCATATAATTCTAATCATCAACTGTCAAAATCAACTTTTAATTTCTTTCAGTTTCTTGCAAAAAATAATAATCCAAAAGTGCCTTCCAAGTAGAAATAATATGTCAAAATCGTTTCTTTCATTGGGGCTGACCATGTTTGCCACCTCCACTCTTTGACATGTATTTCATAAGAGAACTGTGATTTTGTAGAACTTCATATTAACATTAACCATCTATTACTACTTTATAGACCTTCCTTTTTATTTGCTTAATAATGTATATCAAAACCAGGACATAGAGTAAGATATGCCAGTGTTAGAATCCACCTATCATTCAATTCTGGCCTCTGGCCAGAAGTAATCCCTCTACTAAGTCTAATAGAGCATATGTTAAATCTGTTTTTTTTAATATAGCTTGATTAGACTTAGTAGAAGGATTATTATTTAACACATGGCTAAGTGGGTTAACTATTTAAGCCTGTGAAGACCTGGCTCTTCCCTCAAGCATTGGGTTATGATGGGGATTGAGCTGGGAGGCTGTTGGGTCTGGCACCTGAGGGGACCTTTTGTTTTTATCTTTGTTGTTATGGATTGTGTGTGCCATCTAGAATCATTGTATGAGATAGGCAGCCATATAAGTCCTACAAATAAATGAAATGGTTAACCAAAAGATGTTTACCCAAATTATGTCCATTGATTGGGTTCATCCATGTTAATATGTGATAAATAACTATACTGGATGGCTTTGTAGGACATGGTAAATCATGAATTGTAACTGACTACATTTTACCTTAAGTGGTGTGAATCTTGTTGTTATGAAGCAACTCTATTCAGATTGTGTGCCAACCCATTGGCAATCAAATTTGAAATTTAAAACAATGTTCTTACCTATCAAAGCAATAACATTTAGATCGGTTGTCTTTGAAATAGATGAGGGAATCAAGAAGCCAGTTTAATAAAACAATGCATTTGTTTGTTTGATAGAGTGGCTGAGGGCCTTTGCTTTCTTCCTTGGGACTACTGCCTGAGAGAAAATGTTGATTTTGAAACTATAAAATAGTGGAATTCAATCAATATATCAGAGTAAATAAAACTAGTGTTAATATTGTTGATGTTTGCAATTTTGCAGTGCAGGTAGTCCTCGAATTACAACAGTTCATTTAGTGACCGTTCAAAGTTACAATGGTACTGAAAAAAGTGACTTATAACCGATTTTCACACTTATGACCATTGCAGTATCCCCATGGTCACGTGATCAAAATTCAGATGCTTGGCAACTGTCTCATATTTATGACGGATGTCCCACTGTCCCAGGCTCACATGATCACTTTTTGCGGCCTTCTGGCAAACAAAGTCAGTAAGGAAGCCACATTCACTTAACAACCATGTTACTAACTTAACAACTGCAGTGATTCACTTAACAAGTGTGGCAAGAAAGGTTGTAAAATGGGGTAAAACTCGCTTAGCAGCCATCTCATTTAGCAACAGAAATTTTGGACTCAATTATGGTCGTAAGTCGAGAACTGTCTGTATAGGATTCAGTGTGGCAGCAGAAACTATTCATCACTAGTCATTGTTTAGATTCACAGAGCATACCAGGCCATTGTTTACTTAACCATAGTTTTTTTAAAAAAATAAGGCATAGTTAGCTGGATTTGCAAAAGTCCAATTCAAATATAAAGCACTATTTGCTTGATCTTCTTATATCTTTCCTTTAAAGAGGCTGGCTTCTTCAGAAAATGGGAGAACTGAGGATTACCAACAAGAAGCCGTATGTTTGCTGGACAGCTTTATGCATTCTTCTGGGAGCTATTATAAGGAACTATGCAGGATTGGGCAACTACGAAAAAGAGGCTGCTACAGCTCATTGATCCAACATCCAGCTTTAAGTAGCTTGTGATTTTTAGCAGGGTTCTGTACTTGTTAACCACCATTAAGGGTACTGCACGAGTAAAAGGATTAATACCATTTCCAGATTATTAGATTTTCTGGTAATTCTTTGCATAAGCCCACATATTTCCAGGAAAGCATTATGGGCAGGGAGAAACAACAGTAAACTGCACTGGCCAGAGTCATAATAGAGAATGAGCTCAGGATGGCTAATGAGGCATTCAGGAGTCTAGTTGCAGAAACAGCAAGCAAAATGCAGAATGATATACGTTTGCACGGAGAGGTTGTGTGAGAATCAGGAGGAACACGAGTCCATCTGCTTCAGCGTTTCCAGAGCTCCATAAATAACTGTTTCTAGCAACGATAAATGAGCAATCTATTTGAATGTGGTTGCATTGCTAATACATAACTGTTATTGACACATATATATTTGGCAGCATATTTAATGCAGTTAAGTAAGAAATTATCTCAGAGATGCAAATGTGATAAGTAAGCAGGAACCTCAGCAAAGCATTTTATAAATGACTTGCCTAATGTTTAAAAAGATGTAATAGAGCTCTTCATCCATGGGAACGCCACAACTCGTTTCATCTCAGCTCAAGACAGCTCAAATATCAGCAGTCCTTCCCAACTGGACTTGAAAGGAATCAGAATCAGAATCGAGCTGGAAGGGACCTTGGAGGTCTTCTAGTCCAGCCCCTTGCTCAAGCAGGAGACCCTATACCATTTCAGACAAGTGACTGTGCAGTCTTTTCTTAAAAACCTCCAGTGATGAAGCACTCACAACTTCTGAAGGCAAGCTGTTCCACTGGTTAATTGTCCTCACTGTTAGGAAGTTTCTCCTCAATTCCAGGTTGCTTCTCTCTTTGATTAGTTTCCATCCATTGTTTTTTGTCTTGCCTTCAGGTGCTTTGGAGAATAATTTGACCCCTCCTCTTTGCGGCCTCTCAAATACTGGAATATTGCTATCATGCCCCCCCCAAGTCCTCCTTTTCTCTAGACTAGCCAAACCCAAATCCTGCAGCCATTCTTCATATGTTTTAGTCTCCAGGCCTTATCTTAGTTGCTCTTCTTTGCACTTTTTCCAGAGTCTCAACATCTTTTTTTTTAATGTGGTGACCAAAACTGGATGCAGTATTCTAGGTGTGGTCTTACTAAGGCTTTATAAAGGCTTAGTAATAAGCCTTAGTGCAAGGAATGAAGGGAGTCATGTTTAATATATAGTAAAGTCAACTAGAAAAGACCACAATGACAATATTAAAAGGTTTCAGCTACAATGTGGATAAAAGTATTTTGCTTTTGAGTCTCTGACTTTGTATCCTGGCTTAATTTGAGGCATTGGTTCTTGATTTCTTACACCAGAATATTGCTGCTTTTGTATACAGGTAGTCCTCGACTTACAACCACAATTGAGCCCAATATTTCTGTTGTTAAGTGAGCTATTTGTTAAATGAGTGTTGCCTCATTTTATGACCTGTCTTGCCTCAGTTGTTAAGTGAATCACTGCAGTTGATAAGTTAGTAACTGGGTAAGTTACAGTTACAATCTGGCTTCCCCATTGATTTTGCTTGTCAGAAAGTCACAAAAGGGGATCACATGACCTTGGGACACAGTAACCGTGATAAGTATGAACCAGTTGCCAAGTGTATGAATTTTGATCACATGACCATGGGGATGATGCAAAGGTAAGTGTGAAAAGCAGTCATAAGTCACTTTTTCCAGTGCTGTTGTAACTTTGAATGGTCACTAAACGAACTGTTGTAAGTTGAGGACTACCTGTACTATGTTTTGTTTTTCAGAAGTCTTAGAAAGCTGGAAAACATGTAGAAAAGCATTGCAGAGAAGCATTGCACAGATTCAAGCATACCTATGAGGTTGGCAGCACTGGAGAAGCATGTATAGAAACCCTTTAGAAGCCATAACGTCGTACCTAACACATTTGTTCCACTCCACATTTCCCATGGTAGGAAAAAAATCATGAGTACCAAGTTATGCTTCAGATTCCTAAACTAAATTCCAATGAAAAAGAATATTTGTAACTTAGGGTTGACATGAGGGCTCCTTGGTGCTCTCTGAGCTTGGTTGTTTTCTTGTAGACGTTTCATTACCCAACTTTGTAACATCATCAGTGCTAGTGACTAGCAATGCCTTAAACTAAATTCACCTGATCTGCAACAACCTCTGAAGCAGGCCAGATATCAACTTAAATGCCTTTGAAGCTTCACTAATCCAGAGATTTGTAGGATAATTTGATTCACATTTCATTGCATGTCCCTATACAATCTCCTCTTAAATTAATAACCATATCAGTCTCCATATTTTCAGAGCCCTGGACTACACAGAACTGCGCAAACACAAATATAGGAATACGATAGTGTATTACAGTTGAGTAAGCCTATTAATATTTAAATTTTATTTATTTATTTAGAATTTTATATAGTTGCCCAAGGTAATTTATAATGAAACATTAAAAAGCAATTGAGACCAAGAGCAGAATCAAACTACATTACAGCTAAGAAGCGGAAGAAAAAAATCAGAATGAAAACTAAGTGAACCAGAAAAGTCATAGGAGCCTGCTTTAAACATTCTACTTTCTGTCTATGAGCTCACAGGAGGACAACGCAAATTGCTTAGAACAAATAGACACAATACCCATCCAGAATTTTTAAAAATATCACTGTACAATTAAAGTTGCATTAGAAGTTCATACGCACCCAATTAATAGTAACTACTCTGCCTGTGTTGGTTTTTCCAAAATGGAATAAGATTCCTTCAGAGGAAGATAATCATAGTAAGCCAGCTAAAAACTGGGATGTAACAGACATTAGAGCAAGGGTCCCCAAACTTGGCAACTTTAAGACTTGTGGACTTCAACTCCCAGAATTCTCCAGCCAGCATAGCTGGCTGGAGAATTCTGGGAGTTGAAGTCCACAACTCTTAAAGTTGCCAAGTTTGAAGACCTATCCATTAGAGAATGCTGTCATAGGAAACAACCACTTCATTGCTTCTAATCATGTGGCAGAGTTGCTTCACATATAACAATCAGGCAGGCAGCACAGGAACATGAGAGCAGCAGATTCCAATCCTGTTGTCGGCAAGAGATGAATTGCCTTCAAAGCAGAAATGAAAATGTGGGAAGAGGTGGGTTTTTTTTTTTCTTTTTAAGAAGGATTAACTTTGCATAGCTTCATTGCTTTCCCCTTTGTCCTTTAGCAAAAGAGAAACTGATGTGAATGTGAAGACAGTAAGCTGTGTGCCTAAGGATTTTGAAGCAAATTTTTCATGGTAAAAATGTAGCCTTTAATGAGCTGCAATTTTTCATGGTACGGTATAAATGTAATCATAATGAGCTGTCTGGAAGCTTGGTCATTATCCCCTTCATTCATTAAGAAGATATTACCGGGCCAGAATTCAAACACTGGAACTTTTTGTAACGTAGTTTAGAGTACACATCAGAATATAAATGTATTTTGTTTAGCAAACCTCTGATGAAAGTGTATGTTTCAATGAATGCTTAAAAGACAGATGTACAAAGTTGATATTTTGGCAAATGTGAATAATCGGCTATTATAGGGCAGGTGCAAAGGTTTGGGCACCTTTTTAAGGAAGAGTGAGAAAGATCATTCCAAAATCGAAAATAGAGACTCTTAGTTGGCTAAGGAAACCTTTGGAAGCTATTTTATTTTCTAGAAAGGTGTTACAAAACACTGCCTGAGACGATATCCAAGTTTTGAACCTGCCATACAATATTCACTATTTTGTTTTGTTTTTAAATCTGTAACCAACATAAGTACCTATTTAAATCTGTAAAAAGATTGTATTTATTTTGTACTATATAAAAGTTGTGGCAGCTTTTGTTCCCTTGGGGATTCATAAAAACAGTACAATTTTACCGGAGATGCTGAAACGTTTGCATACAACTGTACAAGTTTGCACTGCCTTATTTGCCAGTTGCCTTCCTATTTTTCTTATTTTTGTTTTGGAAAAAACTCTGAAGTAAACAACATTTTGAGCAATGAAATTGAGGGGGGGGGGAAACCGTGACATCCTGTATGCCTCCTAGCTAGTAACCACATCAATGTTCAAGCAAGTATGGATTTGGTACTGCCCCAGCACTATGGTTAAAAAAGTGTCCACAAATACTTTCAAGATGTCTGAGTCAAATTGGTAACTAAAGGAAAACATACCCTTGTTTCTCAGAAGTAAATACAAAGGCATTTTCTAAATGGCACAAACTTATGATTATTAAAATATAGAAACTGCATCCCGGAGGCAACTTTTTCAGGGGAAATATAACTGTCTTGAACATGAACAGGTGAGATGCAAGCTGTTGTAATCACTTTGAGAAGGCAGGGTTGTTTTATAAAATGGACCAGTGGTGAAATCCAAATTTTTTTACTACCGGTTCTGTGGGCGTGGCTTGGGAGTGGTGTGGCTTGGTGGGTGTGGCATGGGAAGGATACTGCAAAATCTCCATTCCCTCCCCACTCCTGGGGGAAGGATATTGCAAAATCCCCATTCCCTCCCCACTCCTGGGGGAACGATATTGCAAAATCTCCATTCCCACCCCACTCTGGGGCCAGCCAGAGGTGGTATTTGCCGGTTCTCCAAAGTACTCAAAATTTCCGCTACCGGTTCTCCAAACTACTCAAAATTTCCGCTACCGGTTGTCCAGCACCTGTCAGAACCTGCTGGATTTCACCCCTGAAATGGACTCTCCTATTTGAATGTTTGCCCAGCCTAAATGCATATAAATATAAAGAAACATAAAAAAGGAAAATCAAAGGAAGTTGGCCATCAACTGTCAGAATTAAAACTATTAATAATCTGCATATAGTCTCCATGGCTGTATTTAGAGGACAACAGTTCTTTGTAAGTGATATGAATAATGGAACATTCTTCTTTGCTTCTTGCCCTCCCCTTCACCAGAGCCCAATACTTAGGCACAGATGCCAGGAGCCCAAGACACCTGCAGAAGATATCTTTGCCCTATTGAACAACTTATGTTTCAAAGGCTTGGGCTCTCTAGTTTCCATCTTGATTATCACCACAAACAAGGAAGTTGGAGACAACCAGGCAGAGCCTGAAGGTGAGAACAAACACATCACCAGTTGGAGTTACTATGCTCTCAAGAGAGACCCAAGTCCATCCCCGTTGATTTCTTTTTTTTTCTAGTAATTTTTTTTATTTTTTCTTCAACAAATATAAATACATATACCATAGAACATCTCCAAATACATGATTATTCACTTCTATTCAATATATCAAAAAATACATTTTACACCAATTATATTTTTAACATCCGTTTTCTCCCAAAAAACTTACAGTAATTTCCCTCCCTCAATCTCCCTCTTCCTCTTACCTTCTTTCTCCTTCACTACCTCTTTCCTACTTCCCTCTCCTCCCTCTCCCCTTCCTTCTCTACTTCCCCTTCTTCCCTCTTGTCCCTTCCTAGAGTATCTACTCTATTTTATTATTACCAGACGGATGTTTCAGTTTCAAAATTCCTCCAATCATCAAACTTATTCTTCCTAGGTATATTTATCTTTTTTAAGATAGCCACTTTAATCATTTATTTTTGTCTATTTTTGTGTCCCTAACCCTAACCAAGGACCCAGAGTATGGAGGAAGAATGGACAGGTGAGTTTGCTGGCCAATCAAGCACAGTAATCCCATGGTCATTGAACCAGGTTTTGGTGCTTTTGGCAGTGTGGGCAGGTGCCAAGTCCTGCTGGAAAATGAAGTCAGCATCCCCATAAAGCTCATCTGCGGAAGGAAGCATGAAGTGCTCCAAAATCTCCTGGTAGACGGCTGCGTTGACCCTGGACTTAATGAAGCACAGTGGACCAACACCAGCAGATGACACGGCTCCCCAAATCAACACAGACTGTGGAAACTTCACACTGGACTTCAAGCATCTTGCAGTGTGTGCCTCTCCATTCTTCCTCTATACTCTGGGTCCTTGGTTGCCAAATGAGATGCAGAAGTTGCTCTCATCAGAAAAGAGGACTTTGGACCACTGAGCAACAGACCAGGTCTGTTTTTCTTTAGCCCAGGTAAGACGCTTCTGACGTCGTTTGTTGTTCAGGAGCGGCTTGACAAGAGGAATACGACATTTGAAGCCCATGTCCAGGATCCATCTGTGTAAAGCCCCCAACACTTTTGAATGGCCTTTTCCTGACAATCCTCTCCAGGCTGCGGTCATCCCTGCTGCTTGTGCACCTTTTTCTTCCACACTTTTCCCTTCCACATAACTTTCTATTAATGTGCTTTGATACAGCACTTTGGGAACATCCAACTTCTTTTGCAATTACCTTTTGAGGCTTTCCCTCCTTATGGAGGGTGTCAAGGATGGTTTTCTGCACAACTATCAGGTCAGCAGTCTTTCCCGTGATTGTGATTCCTACTGCACCAGACTGAGAGACCATTTAAAGGCTCAGGAACCCTTTGCAGGTGTTATGGCTTAATTAGCTGATTAGAGTGGGACACTTTGAGACTAGAATATTGCACCTTTTCACATTCTAATTTTATGAGATTGTGGATTTGGGGTTTTCATGAGCTGTAAGCCATAATCATCACAATTATGACAAATCACAGCTTGAACTTGCTTTGCATGTAATGAGTCTATCTTATATATTTGTTTCACCTTTTCAGTTGCATTACTGAAATAAATGAACTTTTGCAGGATATTCTAATTTTTCAAGTTTCACCTGTATATAGAGTCCAGAAAAGTGGGCATGAAGTCATATATTGATAATTCTTTGTTCATATTTCTAATCTAAGCTCTTGGCAGATAGCATGCTTTTTGGATTTTTAAGACTTATTGGTACGTACTTGTTTTAGTTACTTGCAGTAGTGAGTCACAAAGTGTGACACATATTTTTCTTCCTGCAGGGCGCAGATGCATTTTTTTTATGCCCTACAAGGCTCCGTTTCTTTTTCCACAGTATTTGTTTTTCTTTCCCTGAAAAGTCAATACCTGTTTCTTCTGGGAAGGCCTAAAAACCAGTGGCTTTTAGTGCCCTAGAGCAGGGCTGTCAAACTCCCTGCCCACGGGCCAGATGCGTCACGTGCTGGCCACACCCACGCCCAGTTTAGCGAAGGGAAAAAAAGTCCTGATACATCACGTGACGCCGCTATGACGACGTGAGTTTGACACCCCTGCCATAGAGTATTTTCTACATTTCTTGTTTTTGTTTGTCACTCTCACCCACTAATCCTTCCTTCCTTCCTTCCTTCCTTCCTTCCTTCTTTCCTTCCTTCTTTCTTTCCTTCCTTCCTTCCTTCCTTCCTTCCTTCCTTCCTTCCTTCCTTCCTTCCTTCCTTCCTTCCTTCCTTCCTTCCTTCCTTCCCTCCCTCCCTCCCTCCCTCCCTCCCTCCCTCCCGCATTCATTCATTCATTCATTTCATTCATTTATTCATTCATTTTTTCATTCTTTCTTTTTTTCTTTCTTTTCCTTTTTGAGAGTTGCCTTCTCTGTCAATTTCTGTGGTAGTATCTTCTTTGCTGCAAATTTTGTGCAAAATTGTTTTCAGGCAAAAATATGGAGTTGCTGCAAGCTCTGTAGGTCACAACTGTAGATTAATAATGTCTTTTTGTCTTCACTTTTGTTTCTTATGGGAGTTCTACCAATAGAAAAGCTTGTATTTCTTCTTGTTCCCTTCCTTGATTGTTAGGGTACACAGTGATCTTTATCAAATTGTGTAACTTCTCAGCTTTTGTTTGTACTCTGCAAAAGATAATCTTCACTACTCTGAGTATGTATTAGAAGTGGGAATCTATCCCAATTCCTTATGTAGAATTTCTTCCTAACCCTAACCCTAGCCCTAACCTTCAAACCCCTATCAGAAAACATAACTGCACAGCAGTCTTCAACAGATTTTTCTATCAGTTAGCAATATCAGATGCTGGAGTAGCATTTCTAAATATTTATGGAACTAAGTCTCTAATTTATTTCTGCACAGATAAATTTGTTTGGGGTATATTTTTATTATGCTCACTTAATATCTCTCTGAAGTCGACTTTCTTCTTATAAATGTGGATGTTCTTGAATGTGAAAATGCGGATGAATTGTCCTTATTTTCACCTGCTTGGTGTAATATTAGAAAAGTAAGATACATGAATAAGACCTTTTTCAGCAATGTCTACACAAACATAAAAGTTTGGTCCTGAGGATACCCTTCTTCTGAAGGCATTACTTCACATTTGAGTGGAGATCCCTTCATTAGCACCACTTTCCTATAGTAGATTCACTTACATCTTACGTTCTGAAATAGGGCATGTCATTATAATGCACATATAGTACAAACTTGAGAGGAAGGACACCCTCCCCCCCGAGTCATGAATAAAAGTGTAATTCTCTTTCTGTACCTTCTGTGATCCTGGTAATTCTCTGCCTTAGAGACAAAGGGGGTGGGGGGAATAGATTGCTTTTTTTAATTAAAAATAATCCTGGATTAAATGTAAAGAAGCATTTAGAATACGTTGAGTTTAACCTTTCAATTTAACTATTTATGCTGAGGACATCTCATGAAAATTTATTATACTGTAAGTTATTTCAGGTAGGACAAGGATCTCCTTCAGATATTCTGAGCCTAATATCTTTCAGATATTTTCACGCTCCAATATTTAATCAATATTCTGATTAAATGGCCTGCAAGAACCAGCCTAGTTGTCTGTTTCCAGGCACAATTTGGTTTATTGGGTTTATCTTCATAGGCAGTGGTTTTGATCTGCTTCCTTTCAGAGTTGGAGAAAGTATCTTTTTTTCAGATTCTAGTATTGTAATGACAGAAGCATGATGGGCTACTCCAAGCAAAACAACCTGATTGGTGCTCAGATTCACAGTATCGAATTCTTTTAGCTATTCGCTTGTTGCTTGCTGCTCATTTCCTGTTCCGGTAATTTTGTCTTTTAGGCTAGATTATGGACAAACCTTATATTTGTTATTTTAATTATTGTAATCTAGTCTCAATAATAATATTGCAATGGTTTCCAGTGCACAATTGCCTATATTTATATTTATCTGTTTATTCATGCATATTTGCACATATTGGCTCCCCTCTCTATCTTTTAACTATGGCACTCCATTAATAAATTGCCCGTTGAGCAGATTACAGCCTCTTTGTCAATAAATTACTGGAATATTGGAATAAATCATTTTAATGTACAGCCTTGCAATTTGGACTTCCACAGAAGCATGGCTCGGTTTGTGAGCATTTTTGTCCTTTGTGCTGTTTCTTTCAACCAGCAGTCTGTCACAGCCAGGTGCAAAACATTAATGGAATTGCTAGGAAAAGGTTCCCCCCTCCCTTCATCCACACTCAGGCAGTAAATTAAAGGTAATCTATTTCAAGCATCAATAAATCTTGGTCAAAGTGAGCTGCCAGCGGTTACTAGTACACAATGTGAATGCCTGCCATTCACAAGTTATTTAATGTGTAATCTTCTTTTTATACATTGCCTTTGAATAAAATAATGGTTTTGTTGCCAGGCTTAACCATTTTGCTTTGAATGTAATGCTTTATTCAGCTGAATAATACTTCTGGGGGGATGTCCAAATTAGAGTTCACCTTGAAGACCATTTGAAGATTCATAATGGTTAAATTCACACATCATGCCAACCCAGAATGTACTTTGATTTTGGCCTAAGGTATTGTGGGATTATGATCATAAATAAGCATATGTGAACATAGTCATTTGCCATTTATTTAGTGAGTCATACTTTGGTGTTAATGGGTGAAACCAAAAAATACGTTTTGTTACCCTTTCTTTCCTTCAGTCTTTTCCAACTTGGTGCCCTTTATAGGCATTGGAAAGCAATTTCTATTATCCCCAACCAGAGACTTTCTTCCTGAATCCCAATGTAATTTCTGAAGGGGTTTTGGTCACATTTTTGGTTTAAAAAAAATCTCACTCTTCTAGCACATAGAGAAAAATTCTTAGTTACTATTAGGATTTTTTTTTTTTATTCCTGAATATCTTACAAAGCTGGCCTTAAGCATCTTTTAAAGATAATGAGGTTTTTTTAGGGGGAGGGTAGATAAAATATATAAGTAAAGGGATAAAAATAGAGCCATTTCAACATTATATGGCAGATTCCTTTGATGTTTACATACTTTGTTGATCTGAGTAAGCCCACTGAGAAAATGTGAGGAGATCTGTGTTTAATGGTTATGCCTGAAGTGGCTTCGGCTACTTGGAAAGACATACTATTTAGAGATCTCCTTTCATATATGAAATATTACTTAGAATCACTAATGAATGCCTAAGAGGCACAGTTCTGTCTACTGGTAAAACATGAATGAGCATTACCATTTAATTTATATTTTCAACATTCTGATTAAATCCATAAACTGGTGGAAATGTTTACTGAAAATTTTAACTATATTACAAAGTCACTGAAAAATTAGAAATCAAAACATTTTGGTTTTAACTTAAACCACTATATTGTATGCATGCGTGCGTGTGTGCGTGCACACACACACAAACACACACATACAGGAAAAAAGCCCTAAAATACAAATATGTATGTTAAATAATAATGTAATTTAAATTAACAAACCAGCTCCAATTTCTAATACATTAACATTTTGGAAAATATGAGGTTCCTAAATAAGCAATTCCATGGAGTTGATCCACTCTGCATAAAAATCTTGTTCTTTGCCATTTCTTCTTAAAGATCAAACTTTGGCAGTGAATGCATATAAAATATTCATGACTGCAAATGAACAGAGGAGTTGTTTGTTAAATGCTACATAATCATTGGTAATACCATAAATCTTAATATAAAGATAGATTCCATGTACTGTAGTAGAAATAGAACAATATCAAGCATAAAGGAAGTAGTTAAGCTAAAATGTGCTTTTTTCTGCAAAACATGGTTGATAAAACAGTTGGTAGTACATTCCCAATCCATATCTAAAGAACATATGAGATGTGGATGTGGGACAAGAAGTAAAGGAGAGGAGGGAAATGCATATTCCAACATGACATTGTCAAGCATATATTGCCATTTTGTAGTTGCTGAAATTATTACTGTAGTGCCACAGTGTACAACAGTAATCTGAATGCCATATTATTTCTTAATTAATCTTAATTTATATGAGGAAAAGTTCCATTGCTTTCACACATGAAGTTAATACAAAATTATGAAACAAATCATCACAACAAATGGTTACTACCATTTTTGGTATGTGTGTTTAGGTATACATGTGTGTAAGTACATACATACATTTGATGCCTTTGATACCTGGTGTCTTAGGCTATTGAATAATAACTGGTAGATGTTTGATATTTTGTAAAATATATGATAGTTTGTGTTTTACTCATAGTTACAGCATTGTAATAAATTTATTTTGTGAAACCAGTCTGATTCACAGTGTTCATATCTGTTCTAGGGAAGTTTCTTTCACTTTATCCTAGGATTACATTCCTCAAAAATCTTGCATGAAGTGAATTTGCATAAAGGGAGATACTGAACCCATGGGGAAAAAAGGAATGCGTGGAATCTGTAGTCAAATTTGATAATTCAAATGCATTGACAAATATGCTCATAAATTCATAGAACTTAATTTTAAGTGTTACGTTATTCAAAACATGTTTTCTTTCTTGTCTTGTGTTCCATGTACAATGGAAGCATTTTCTCCATCTTTTCTACAGTTGGATTTCTCGCACATGGATAACATGTCAAAGAGGCAGAATACATCATATTCAAAACATTTTTATTAGATTGTGTTTGTTTTTTTTGCTCATAAGAGATTCACTCAGGTTAAAAGTTTGTCCTAGAGCTAAGGATCCTTCACTAATTTTCGTGTGATTCCAATTTTGTTTCTAACTTAGAGAGATCCTTTTCAAAAAGTATTGGATAGAGGAGTTGCACAGAAGTTGATAGTCTTTTAGACTATCCATACCATAGACTATGGTAACAGTTGTTGCTAATTCAAGTACAGAAGTACTATAAGTGGGAGACACAACACGTAGAATACCAACACAACACAACAGTAAATTGTGAGGACAAAAAGGGGGTGTTGACAGAAAAATCTTCAAGCATTTTTTTTGGGGGGGGGGGAAATAATTGACATGTTTTCAGTGATTTGATACAATTTGACATAAAGTGAATTTGCCTAAAGCAAGGGAAATCTGTACATCAGGGAAACTTTTATTTGATATTTTTTTCCTGCATCTGACCTTATTTGCATACTCAACATTAAAATGAAAAATGGTTAACTTTCTGTATGTGCCATGGTGAACCTTGCCGGCTTTTGTTCGGTGGCATGACATATTTGTGAGCGGAATCATCACTAGATGCTAGATCCGAGTTGGTGTAATCTTTCTGAACAAAGGAGATTGTTGAGATTATCCAGACAGTTGCTTCTCATGAGTAGACCACAGAAACTATCGGTTTTTTGATCGCCATATGAGTGAAGTGACAGAGTAGGGATTTAAACCAAGCCAACCCACAAAACAACCTTTATGGACACAATGCTCAACCGAGCCTTATATCTTAACCACTTTTTTGGATTATTTTCTTTATTATTTGCATATTGTACAGATGTAGACCCTTTCGACGGGCAAGTATCTACTGTTTTCATTGGATGAGTTTTCCTTAAAAGTAAATTTTATCTATATTCTTTAATTTCTTTTCCTTAAAAGACCTTAAAAATCTATATACTAAGCACCCTTTTGCTACATAATTAAAAAAAAAACCTCATATTTTTGGGACCTTAAAAGTAAATTTTAAGGTTCAAAAAAATATGAGGTTTTTTTTTATTATGTAGCAAAAGCGTGCTTAGTATATAGATTTTGGAAAATTAATAACAGTTTAAGAGGCCAGAGGGATTTGGAATTATAGCTTTGAATTATTTAGAAGATACTTTATCACTGGAAAATGGAGATTATTATTATTTTTTATGATTAGGAGACCTTGAAGGCTGCACACTAGATCCAGAGAATAAAGAAAATGGAGCAGAAAGTGCAAATTTTTTTATACCCTTTAGCTGAGTGTTTGGATGGAATGGATCAGATGCTTGATAAAATTGACAGCATTTTGTATTAAGTTGTAAAACAAGAATGAGCTGCAGTGGATATTTATGAAACTAATTTGAAGACTCACTTAAATGTAATACAAATGGATCTGTTGGATGGCTTATTCTGTATACTACATGAACAGACGTTAAATCAGGAAATTGATTTGGATTTTTCCCCTCTGGATATATCATAAAAAAGATATATCTGCTAAGAGTTGGAAGGACAAACAAAAGGATAAATTTTACAATTTTACAAATAGATACAAGATAAATCTGTTAAAGTTCTGAAGGATTTTTATTTTGAAATACAGATGAGTAGCAATCTACTTCTAGGACTTTTTTTTGAAGGGGTCAAAGAATATCTTTAAAAATCAGAGAAGATTTATGAGATTGGCTTCTTTAATCAAGGTTAAAAGAAGAAAATAATTATATCTGGTTGCCCTTATTGGACTTTCATTGATAAAGATAGACTGGCATAGCATTTTGATTCTGTTTTTCCTACCTGAGAGATAAGCTATGGGGACAAGAGAGATAATGTTTTATTTAGAGTTGGTGATAAGCTGTTAAAATTGTTTTTACCTGATGGAGTGAAGGGAGAAGTTATTTCTTTTTTTCTTTCTCTTTTCCTTTTTTTTCTTTCTTTTCCTTTTTCACCTTTTACCCATTTTGTAATTTTTTTTGTAGTTTATATTGACTTTCATTCTTTATATGTATAATTCTTAATATTATTATTTTAAAAAAAACTGTTTAAGAATAATGGTTAACTTTTTATAGGTTATAATAATCAGAAGTACAGATGACCCGAAGAACAATATTAGCATGGATCTGGTATGGGTATATGTAACTATATGTATATTCTGCTTTTAAGATAGATAGGTGGGCAGCCATTGCTGGAATAACAGCAAAATAAGTTGTTTTGCTATTCTGTGATAGTCAGGGATAGCAATTCAGTGTTGTTGTTTTTGTCTCGCTTTTTCAGTGACTATGGAAAAGGAATCTCATGTTGATTATTCTGGTCTTGAGACTGATTTTAGTAATTTGAGATTCGAAATGTGACATTTCCATGCCAAATGAAGCTTTCACAGGTGGGCTGGTAGACATACACCATACTGATAAATAAGAATCAAAACCTCATTTATGCTACTTCTGGCAGAGGCTAAGCTGCATTTATGAGGTAACTCCTTATGTAACCGAAGAGGGTGTTTTTTGCCCCCATTGCCTCAATAGAAGAGGATAAGAAGTGGTTGTCCAGTTTTGTTAATCTGTGAAACGAAATAAGAGGATGTAACTTTCTTCAAACCCATCTCCTGAAGAACTACAGGCCCATGTTTGCAGTTCAGTGCCCCATGCTGGCTATCAGGATAAATGCTTCTTCGAGGCACCTTGAAGGGTTGAAATGAGAAGTGTCACATTCTTGTAGTAAAATCTCAGCAGATGTAAATGACACTGGTGGTTGCCATGGGAACAGGAGGTACTGTAGCAGAGACACACATAGCTGTTTCATTTGAATGCGGACCTTAAAGTGAAGTGGTGATGAAATGATAGTGATGTTGGATAGACACAAGACTTCAAAGTGCCGACAATACCATGAATAAGAAGCATGTGTAAAGATTCATACATATGTTCATGCACCATTGGCAGCAAAGGAATGCGTGTACAGGAGCTTTTCTAAATGGTAACTGGAAGCTGCGTATTTTATAGGATTGTCACACTGCTGAGAGAAAAACACTAGCCATTATCTTCCTGCATATGTTCTCATTAAAGTTACATTTTATGTGCATATAAAATGACTTCTTGCTACTCTAAATGGATAAATGGCCATCAAATCAAGTCATGCTGTTTGAGCAGGTTTTGCTGCTTGTGGGTTGCCAAAAGAGGCAGATTGTTTTGCTGGAAAAAGGACATTGCAGTGGACAGACCACTAATCTGATCCAGCAATATAATTCTTCATTATGGGCTGTCTCCTACATCTTTGCACATAAAAAGTCTTTTTTCTTTGTTGGTGTTATGAATCAGTCTGACGACTCATCAGGAGACATCACCAAATGATTTGTGATCAGTTGATCATTGGGGGAAGACAGCAACTCAGCCTGGCCTCCATCAGATCCAGTGGAAGAATTTGGAACTTGAAGGTCCCTGTGTAGGGGACATTCACCAAAATCTGTGTTGTCACTGTTGAGCAGGATTTGTGAAAATACTGGAATGCTGTCCTTATCTGAAAACAATTGGCATGGAGGCGTAGGCCAGAGAAATCCCTAGTGTATATATAATTGAATAGTAAATTATTCTTCAGCAGAAGCATTTCAGGTGTCTTCTTGTGTCTCTAATGCAGGGATGGGTAACTGTGGCAATCTAATGACCAGTGGACTTCAACTCCCAGAATTCCTGAGCCAGCATGGCTGGCTCAGGAATTCTGGGACTTGAAGTCCACCGGTCATAAAGTTGCCATAATTAGACACCTCTGCTCTTATGTGTCTTATGTTTTAAACCAGATATGAGGAAATAGAAACCAGAATCTAGCTGTTAATTTTTACATATTCTCTGAAACCTGTCTTTTTGCCCAATGGCCTTGTCTCTGGCCAGATAAATAATGTCTTCCTGGATGGGTTTCTTCATAAGCAAATTACAGACATACGGTCTTTCTGCACAAGAGGTACCAAGAAGGAGCTATTATGAACTGTTGTTAATTAGATAGTGTATTATGGATGTGAAGTGCCAAACTGATCTCCTGGACTGAGCTCCTAAATTTCCAGTAGGTCATTATATAAGATATCATCTAAAACTGCCTCCTACTGTACATAATTGGTTTATTTTAGGGTGTAGAAGAATAGCTCTACCACAGCAGGTAATATGGTGAAATTCTGTGTGGTGGCATGTAAAGTAAGAAAAATTTTGGCTCCTAGAATGTGTTGGCAATAGCTGTTTTTCTTCTTGGGTTGCCCCCCCCCCCTTTTTTTTAAATCACTGTAATAGAGATTTTTGTTGTTGTTTATTTCTTTCCCTTTTGGGGTTGGTGAGTAAAGCTTTGCATACTCACCTGTTTTATGCACTGATATTTTCCTGTTTTATGCAGGCTCTGGTATATTTTAGAAAGGATAATTTTATAGTGGTTTAATTCACACACACACACACACACACACACACACACACACACACACACACACACACACACACACACACACACCTTATGCACTTTAGCTTGACTTAAAGTTTGCATTGCATATTATATTTTTTACAATTTTGATCCTTTTATTATTCCAGCTTTTGGTACCTGCTGTGGTGGTCTTCACTATACTGTGACTGTTGCTTTTTTTATACATATAATTTCTGTTCCTCCTATTTTCTTATATTTTATATTGTATTGTTCTCTGCAGGTTTTTGGCCATATCAAATTTTATGTTTTAAATTTTGCCCTTGAACTCTGACTCTGTTCTGATGTTCAGATTGCTAATTCTATAACTCAAATTCAACTCCTTGATCTTGCCTTTCAGTGATTAGATTAAGGGTCTAGAGCTTGATTTTGATCCAATTATAAGCAACTGTGAGTTGATTCTGTCTCCTGAATTTATTAACCATGGGAAATATTTTTAAACAGAGTAATTGCCATTACTAGATCTTTGCTATATGATTAGACATGAAAGTATCTTCTCTCTCTCTCTCTCTCTCTCTCTCTCTCTCTCTCTCTCTCTCTCTCTCTCTCTCTCTCCTCTCTCTCTCATAAGTAGAAAGAAGAATGAACTAACTACATTCACTACTAATAAAGGAAAACTAATTGACCTCAAATAAAATAACTGAATGTAATTTAAAAAGCCATGGCTTAAGTCCAGATTTTACATAACTTTTATTCATTATATATGGTTGCTTTCTGTAAACAAGCAGCCCTGGTGAGATGGGCACAGAAAAAAAAGAGCCTCTGTTAAAAGATCATTCATTTCTACCAACGCTCATGCCCACTTAATAGTTATATTCTTTGACTTTAACAATATTATGCTCTTGAGAATAATAAGATGCTGAACTGTTTTTGATAGGAAGTCTATTATTGAAGACTAGAGAGCTATTATGGAATCTGCATGAAAGATTTGGGGGATTGATTTCTCCAATTTTTTTTCCTGCTTAAACTGTAACTGGTTTAATGCTTCTGAATTATTGCTCAGGACTTCTCATTTGGTTTCATTTTAACCTTGACCAATTCATTGGAAGGACTTGGACTAATGGCCATTTAAATCTTAACCACAATGAGAATCCTGAAGTACCCCGATAAGTAGACTAGAACTGTACCACATATTATTTTAATGTTATTTTATGAAATAGTTATAGTACCATTATCATTTTTCATATTCTGAATCTCTGTCTTTTATCATTTTTACCCTATTTTCCCCATTTCTACAAAATACATTTCTCTGTCAGGGGTAATTTAATGAACAGGCATTGACCTCCATTTTTATGTTTCTCCCACTGTGAGAAGAAATTGAAGATGAAACATATAGTGAGGGAATAGCTGTGTAGCTTTAACTAGTCTAGCAAATACAAAGAGTGCAGCCAAAGACAGTTAAATATTACAACTGTACCCAAAATAATTTCTGATGTAACCTTTAACATCTAAGAAGTTACTATATTATGCAATTTTAATTGAAAAGCTTTATTTCTTTCTTTTTCTTTTTAAACAATTAATTATTGAATAAAATTTCTTAATAGTATTTTGAGGAAAGCTAAGTAGTTGTGAAGAAAGATCCTTTCTTCTGTCTATTTGTACAACTATGCCTGACATTTTATTTAATGATTACTAGTAGTTTATCTTTGTTTAGTATGCACTTAAGTCTAAGAGCAATATGAGATCCATTTTTTTCACAACAACCCTATGATTGAGCTAAGAGAAAATGATAGGCTCAAAATCACCCAGTGAGCTTTCATGGCTGAGAATCAGGGGTGGGTTCTAACTTACCTCGCTGCCGGTTCGCTTCCTCCCGCACCGTGTGGCTGCGCCTCATGGGCGCGCACGGGCTTTGCCGAAAAATCTGAAAAAAATTCCACCCCCCCAAAAAAACAAGATGGCAACGCATGCGCAGTGCCAGAAACTTGGCTTCTGTGCATGCGCAGAAGAAAAAAAAAACCCGGAAAAAATAAAAAAAAAAAAGCCGAAAAGATGGCGACTCATGCGCAGTGCTGGAAACTCGGCTTCTGCGTATGCACAGAAGAAAAACCCAGAAAAAAATTCCCCCCCAAAATATCCCCCCAATAAATCCAAAAAAAAGATGGCGGCGCCCACGGACCGGCACCGACAGAACCGGTTCCGTGATGTCACCAGTGGGTCGCTACTGGTTTGTGCGAACCGGTCCAAACCAGGAGGAACCCACCTCTGCTGAGACTATACTACAATACAGGTAGTCCTTGACGTATGACCACAGTTGAGCCCGACATTTCCGTTGCTAAGCAAGATAGCTGTTAAGTGATTTTGCCCCATTTTATAACCTTTCTTGCCACAGTTGTTAAGTGAATCCCTGCAGTTATTAAGTTCATAATACCGTTGTTAAATGAATCTGGCTTCCCCATTGACTTTGCTTGTCAGAAGGTCACAAAAGGTGATCACATGATCCCGGGAATCTGCAACTATCATACATGCCAGTTGCCAAGCATCCAAATTTTGATCACATGACAACAAGAATGCTGCAATGGTCATAAATGTGAAAAATGATCATAAGTCACTTTCTTCAGTGCTGTTGCAATTTTGAATGGTCACTAAATGAGTGGTTATAAGTCGAGGATTGTCTGTAGAGGTATCACTAGATTGAATTCAATGCCTACCTCATTTCATTAGCTCTAGAGATTGATGTATTTTTAAAATAATAATAAATATACAAATTTTGTCAAATGTAGTGAAGGATGGCTAGACAGGTTAAATAAGGAATTGCACTCTGAAATGTTTGTGTTACAAGAGAAATGTTGATGTTATTAAATAGAAATATTTTCTATAAAGGCTAGGGATATTTAAAAAAAAGATTTGGAAGTGTTTTGGACCTCATGCATTATTCATTAAAATATTCCATGCAAGCCTGGAGAAAGTTGCTGCTACTTTAATGAATCAAATAATTAAAGCAGCACATATATTTTTCACACAGGTGTGCGTTCATCACCGCATAAATTATGAAGCAATTTTGAAGTATATATAGTCCTGTTTTGTTTTCTGTTCAGGTTTTGGTATTTTCAATTCACTGGCATTAAACTATCAGCTATGTAATAACATTTGTATCTGATGCAAGTGGTAGTAGAGTACATTTTTGCACACCTTAGAATAGTTATGCTAATCTGTAAGTTAGCATTCCCAATGTCTTTTCGGTGTGTGTGTGTGTGTGTGTGTGTGTGTGTGCGCGCACACGTGCGCACATGCGCATGTGAGGTTTGGAAAATCAACTCTGACTTGAATCTCTGATCAAATATATCTGATATTAGTCAAACAACTGTGTCTAATATGTTGCTTTTATTTTGAAAGGGAAAATAGTAAAAGTGAGATTACAAACTAGAATTACATTTGTTTTTGTTACAGATTGCTTCCTGCCAGGCTATTATTTGCCATTTATATGTTATTTGCAATAAGCAGCACCTTCAGGGAAAAACGTCCACCAGAAATGAATGATTAGCATCTTTGGTTTGGGATGCTACTTATCAAACATGGGATGCTTTTTAAAGATAGGACTGCCAGCATCAGTAGTGTTCGGAGACACTACTGTTGATTATCTCTCAAAGGAAATGAATAACTTTTTACCAACACCTTGTAGTTACTCAAAAGTTATGTCATACTTCTGTAAGGGATTACAGAACCCTAACCCTAACCTTTCTGTTGTATCTCTGTGTGTTCCTCCCCCAACTGTCTCTACAATAATTGGGAAGAAGATCTCTGAAATCAGCAGATCTCCAGAATTGTCCACAATGCTCAAGGTTCTTTCATGTCCTGCAGTATTGTTCCAAGGTTGGATCACAGTGAAGGATTTTGTAATATACATTACGACACATAAAAGTTGGTATATTTTATTACCATGTTTCCCCAAAAATAAGACTGGGTCTTATATTAATTTTTGCTCCAAAAGATGCATTAGGGCTTATTTTCTGGTTAGGTCTTATTTTTCAGGAAAATACGGTACTAATGTGTCCCGTCTAGTTGATGATCTTAACTGGGGCTTATTTTGGGGGTAGGGCTTATATTATGAACATCCTGAAAAATTATGCTAGGGCTTATTTTCCAGTTAGGTCTTATTTTCAGGGAAACACGTTATCAAAGTTGAGAGTGAATTCCGACATTACAATGTTACATTTTCTGATTTTAAACATCTCGAAACATCTTCACTGGTTCTAAGAATACTTCAGGTCTCAGGCAAGTAAAATGATGATCTGTAATTAATTTTTGATATAACCAAATAAAATTCTCTGAAATCATAGTGGCTTTTACAAAATTTTCTCTACTGAACCACATGACTTTAATGAAATATTTACCGTGCTTTCTAAATGAACCAGTACACTACAGTGACCTGTGGAAAAATAAAGAGCAATAAGTAGAATAATAAAATATTAAATATTAAAAGCATAATTGCTTCAAGCAATTTAAAGCAACAGATTATTTTAAAAGCACCCAAAACAGCAACAGAGAAACCTGATACTGATTAATAAGTTCCATTGCCTCTACAGTTTTTTGTAGCCACCCCCCTCCAGCAGCAGGGAAGAAGGACCTGTTTGATTGGCCCATCCAAGGCACTAATGGACCTTGTGCTGATTCAGAATGATTATTTCTGAAGTTCTGGTGCATGGTTTGGCTGAGACCCTAGTTTCAGCTTGGAATGAACATGCAATTAGAACCTTGGATTGGATCACACTTATATGGACTTTCTGTGTTCATGAATACCATAAAGTTCCCTGGTTTATGGGGCACTGCAGAAGATCTAAATAGAACAGAATAACAGAGTTAGAAGGGACCTTGTAGGTCATCTAGTCCAATCCCCTGCCCAAGCAGGAGACCCTATGCCATTTCTGACAGATCGCAGTCCAGTCTCTTCTTGAAAGCTTCCAGTGCTGAAGCTCCCACAACTTCTGAAGGCAAGTTGTTCCATTGGTTGATTAATCTCACCGTCAGAAAATTTATCCTTATATCTAGATTGAATCTCTCCTTGATCAGTTTCCATCCATTATTCTTTGTCTGGCCTTCAGGTTCTTTGGAAAATAGGTTGACAGCCCCTCAAATATTGGAACAGTGCTATCATGTCTCCCCTGGTCCTTTTCTTCACTAGATTAACCATGCCCTGTTCCTGTAACTGTTCTTCATATGTTTTAGCCTCCAGTCCCCTAATCATCTTTGTTGCTCTTCTCTGCACTCTTTCTAGAGTCTCAACATCTTTTTTTTATAGGGTGGTGACCAAAACTGGATGCAGTATTCTAGGTGTGGTCTAACTAAGGCTTTATAGAGTGGTATTAGTACCTCACTTGATCTAGATTGTATCCCTCTGTTAATGCAATTTAGGATTTACACAGATAATCCCCAGCTTTCTAACCAGTCACTTAGTGACCACTAAGACTCCAAGATCCCTCTCACAATTACTGCTATTAAGCCTGGTTTCTCCCAATCTATGTGTGTACTTTTGGTTTTTCTTGCCTAAATGTAAGACTTTACTTTTCTCTACATTGAATTTCATTTTGTTAGATAGGGCCCAGTGTTCAAGTCTGTCAAGATCCATCTGGATCTTGAGCCTATCATCTAGGGTGTTGGCTATTCCTGCCAGCTTAGTATCATCTGCAAATTTGATAAGTTCCCCTTCTATTCCCTTATCTAAGTCGTTTATGAAACAATACAAAATACATTTAGAGTACTGCTGGAGAAAAATGATGAATTTAGTTGAGCACAGGTAAGAAACTTTATTAGGACTTACTTTGTGCAGATAAGAGCCGTGAAGAAAGCATACTTCCCTGCTCTTACTACATGTACAGATAGCTGACCTGTGGCCTGTTTCAGTTTACCAGGCCCCTCCTTGGTGACTAGGAAGAGGAGAACCCTTGCAGGACTATTGTGAGGATTATTTTAGGCATTTGTCAGATAAAGCTACTTGGATTTGCTCTGATTTGGATAATGGTTGAGCAGGTCCTATGGAAGCGATTGAATAATATTTTTTCTCCATTATCAAAATCAGAGGTTCAGCTGGAGAAGTCAATAGGATCTTTATAGTTATGGACCCTCTTGCCCATATGTCCTTATGCTCCTCCTGGCCTGTGAAGGCTTCCTGGGAGGTAGCATGTGATTGGATCCAAACAATATACAGTGGGGCAAAAAAGTATTTAGTCAGCCACCAATTGTGCAAGTTCTCCCACTTAAAAAGATGAGAGAGGCCTGTAATTGACATCATAGGTAGACCTCAACTATGAGAGACAAAATGAGAAAACAAATCCAGACAATCACATTGCCTGATTTGGAAAGAATTTATTTGCAAATTATGGTGGAAAATAAGTATTTGGTCAATATCAAAAGTTCATCTCAATACTTTGTTATATATCCTTTGTTGGCAATGACAGAGGTCAAACATTTTCTGTAAGTCTTCACAAGGTTGGCACACACGGTTGCTGGTATGTTGGCCCATTCCTCCATGCAGATCTCCTCTAGAACAGTGATGTTGTGGGACTGTCGCTGGGCAACACGGACTTTAAACTCCCTC